>WYDF02261409.1:0-17505 GCA_009867245.2 Adranes taylori
AACCCAACTCATTTGGGTAAATAAAATATGACCTGGTAATGGATAGTCGTTTTACGACGGGTTATCATCTAGTATATTTATATCTAACTATACGCATAGATCTGTATACTAGAATGATAAAAATAATATAAACTAAATTTGGTAAGATTATCATAAAGTCAACATATTTTATTCACGAATAACAGTAGATGGACATTTCTCTTACATAAAGTTTTGTAAATATTTTTTAGGTAAATTATGTTAGTTCACGCTCAAAAGTTATGCTGATTTTAAAAAGGAAACATAATTATCTTAATGAATAAGAAATGTATTATTTATTACCCACATTGAGAATAAGGTATCCTAAGCAATATTTACATAACTTTATTTTTAACATAACCGTTATATTATTACTGTACTATGTACAAACACTAAACGCTGTAATATATTACTAAATTACCTATTTTTGTACAAGATGTTTCTAAATTAAGACTACAAAGGTCCCAATTCTTTTTAGTCTATTTGGAATATTTATATTTAGAATATAAATTTCACTGTTTTTGATGCTATGGAACAGTAAATAATTTTTTATGAACTAAGTCATTATTTAATAGAGTAAATTATGAAATTAATATTTCTTTTGTCTTGTGCCTGAAAAGAATATTTACCCCATTCGAAGGCACAAATAATTTTTAATATGTATTTGTTTTCCGTATCTATTAAAATAGGGAGGTTATATATCAGGATTTGTTTTTTTTTTCGCAAAGCGGAAAAAATATTAATATAAAAAAAACTTACAGGAGGCTCCATCCACCCGATGACAAATGAATCGATAGACAGTAGCAAACAGGTGGGCAAAACAAATCCTGATATATAAGTTCTCTATCTTAAAAATACGGAAAACAAATACATTTTGTTACTTCATATAAACAAATACATATAAAATAAAATTTATGTCTTCGAATAAGTGCCCGTTAGCTCAATTGGAGAAGCAATCGACCGGCAATCGAAAGGTCCAAGTTCGAATCCCGGACGGGGTAAACATTTTTTCGAGGCAAAAGTAATAAGAAATGTTAATTTCATAATTAACTCTATTAAATAGCATTATTTAAGCGTGGAGATTTAACCACGAAACATCAAATATTCAAATAAATCATTATTAGCCTATTAATAATTTTCAATTTATGTATTTGAACAAAATACTTCTTGAATTTATGTATACTGCCTAAGCTAAATAAAAATAATTTGTTAATAATATCCGATAACATAAATAATCAAAAAATGTTAATAAATGTTAATAGAAAGTCGGATTATTTTTTAAGAAATAATCAAAAAGTTTATTAGAAAATTAAATGAATTTTTTAAAACCAAGAACTAAGTAGTGCTATTGACATAATATTATCATTTATTTAAATCATCATTATTAGTAACTGTAAAATTTGCATTACCAACTGATTCGCGCATACAAGGGCTGTTTGACGGAAGAATGACTTTTTTAAAACTGGCACCACTATCGTGATGATGACCATATTGGTAACATCTTTTGGAGCCCACGATCAAAATTTCGTGCAAAACTGTTAGTTTACGTTTGAGTCGATTCAAGTAAATAATTTGTCAAATTTTGATTAAACATAGATAAAATGGAATTTCGTGTTATAACTAAACGTTATTTTTTACGTGGAAAGAATATAGAAAAAATAATGAAAGTTACATAAGTATTATGGTAAATTTGTTCCTTCGTATAGAATGATTGCAAGCGGCGTCTTGCTTTCAGAAATTGTTATGAGCTAGCTAATAAAGTGAGCGTTTCACCGTAGGGGGTGCACTATATTTTCGATCAATATTTGAAATTAAAAAAGGTAACCTCAAAAAAGGTGGCGCGTTAGATAACTGTAGCACACCCGAGTTTCAACCTCCAATGACTGTTTGGTTAAGTTTAAATGCAATCACAGAGATTTTTTTCGTAGATATGTTATAGTAGATGACTCCTGGATGATGCATTATCAACTAAAATAAGTTCAAAACTATGGACTTCTCCCGATAAGCGTGCCCCGAAAAGGACAAAAATCGTTTTTTTTCCCTCAGATAGTCAGGTTATGTACACGATCTATTCGGCTTCCCAACGCCTAATCTTTATTGGCTATTTAGAAAAGAGAAGCACCATAACTGGCCAATTATTATGCTAATCTTCTGACCCGTTTTGATGTAGAAGTAAAGAAATTGCATTTGTTCAAAAAATAAGTTCTGTTCTACCAAGACCTAATTCGTCCGCCATTAGAATAGCATTAGAATTTTTTCTTGTTAGCAAACTTGTAAACGTGGCTTGGTGGAAGTAGTTAAAATGAGGAAGTGCTAGTCCAACGGATGCATATTTTTCAGACGTTCCAAAATGTTACTTTTGGGATGCTTTATGAAAATTAGAAAGCTGCTGTAGTAAGTTTCTAAAGTTGCGAGGGAATTATGTAGAAAAATAAAGTATATTTCTTACTCCAAAATAAGTCTTTAATTGAGAATACTATATCCTCTCAAACAGCCCTCGGAGGCAATAAGCAACTGATTAGATTGAAGTTGAATGCTAGGAAATTACATTGAATTGAAATGTTTGACAGAGGGACTAAAAAAACAAATGTGATCCTATAAAATTATTGAAATGTGTTTCAATAAAAACTCTTCAATTATCAAGTTGGAATGGTTTTAAAAGAGTTCGTAATAAAAGGAGTTAGATTTAGAAACATCTCTCATACCAAAGTTTTATGTACACGTAAAAAATCTATTGAACGCCATAAATGATATGTACAAGGTGATTTTCAATTCACCGGATGTATATTTAGTTGCTGATAGCATTAGATGTTTACAAATGCGCTCCATTAATTAATGTAAGCCCAATGTCTTATGTTTCAACCAGTAAGAAAATGTCTAGGAGTTAGAATCTTGTTTAACTAATTCCCTATAAACGTTTGGCAGTTGACAAAACAACACCTGAAGTGAAATGAACCATTATGAGGCACTAACCCAATTCTATATTATCTCGTTTGTGGAGATGGCCCCATAAGGGTAGATCTCAGTTTAGGTGTTATTTCGTCAACTGGCATCTACGTTCATGATCTCTGTGCGTTATGTATATCAAATAGAGAATTTTAAAATTAGTTTAAACAACCCGGGTGGCGCGGTATGTTGAGTTGTTGATTTTCATTAACTGATAACATTGATGCTACCGAAAGCATATGGTACTAATGAAGGCTTCTATCGACCCCAGAAAGAGATCCAACTTTAACCCATTATTTTAAGCTCTTTGGTGTTTCATATAATCAATATGTAATTTTCGAAATGACTAACTTATTTAATTAATAAATAATATGTCGTTGTTTTTCGTCTAGATAAATAATTTCCTTTTGGGCTAAAACCGATTCGCTTTACAAAAGATAGAGATCGGAGGTGAAAAGTAACTACTTTCCAAAAATATTAAAGAAATGAAACACGTTATTTATCGTCTTAGTTCACAAAGTCTATTTTGTCGAACAAGTATTTTCTGCTATACAACCAGTTTTAAGTTTATTATTATAGAGTAAGGAACGCGAAAAGAGCTTCAGTACAAAAAAGAATCCTTAAAAATATAAGTAAACCTTAATTTTACCTAGAGAATTTTAAACATTCATTTAATTTATAACGCCATTTTGTGACACTCAATTGACAAACTGTCAATGTTCATTACAAAATAACATTTTTAACGAATTCGGTTGGTCGACAAATGATGCAGAGGTGAAACTAATTTGATTATTCAAGCAACTCACTTCTTTTGTCACCTAAATTTATTTTTAAAACCTAACACAAATTGATTTTTAACCCTTTACTCACTGAATGTAAAGCCTAGAAACCTTCCCTCATATTAAACGGAGACCTATCACCATTGTCCCTTATATAGTTAACACGCTCATTTGCCCTCACCATAAAGGCCGTACCGATCTCACCCACATACACCTGCGCACCATTACATTGCAATCCATAAACTCCACTTTTCTCAAGAATATTAATTTGGTCTTTATTTCTAAGCTAAGCACTATATACATTATATGGATTCCTAAAAGAAATTCTTAACTATATTCCATAAAACAGCAAAATAAAGAAACTCCTCTAAGGTGTTTGAAATATCATCTGGAAATTGGAACCTCCTAACAAACCTCCGCTCTTATTGTACAAAACAATTTTTTAATTAAACTTGTTAAAATTGTTAGGAGGTTGTAATTTCCAGATGACATTTCAAACATCTCAAGTTCGAGGATTTATTTTGCTGTGTTATATAAATTAAAACAAATATCACAATCGTTAGGAAAGTTAGTTCTTTTAGGAATCCATATAATTTACAGAGTGTTTTGAGTAGAAATAAAGACCTAATTAATATTTTTGAATAAAATGGAGTTTATGAATTGAAATGTAATTTAAAGCATGTGTAAGTGGATCAGAAATTTGGGCCTTTAGGTTCAGTGTAAATGAGCATCTGAAATATATAAGGGACAACGGTGATTGGTCTGCTATTGCGGTACATCTAAATTATAATGGAGGTTATTCTGGTTTAATATGATTTACTTTAATTCAATTAAAAATTAATTTCTTTGGGGCTTTGGAAATAAGTTTAGCTGATAAAAAAGGGATTTGTTTAAATGATCAAATTGATCATTTTTCGACAAATTGATTTCGTTAAAAGTTTAATTTCAATCCAATACAGTAATCCAATACAGTATATCACTAATCACATGATTAAAAATTTCGCAATTGATTGTGAGAATGTTATGGGGAATTCAAATTCATACAATCCAAATTCAGTTAGAGAATTTAGTTTAAATTTATTCATCAAATATAATGAAAGAAATAAAAATAACTATACAGCTATTTTTAAACATCTAATGACTGAAATTAAAAACAACGATTTTGTTATTGGTAAAACTGATACGGGTAATTGCATAGTCATTTCGTCTAGACAACAATACATTGATAAAGTAGGTGAATTCCGAATTATAACAATAAATTTATAACTTGCACAAATATTCTAAATGCCCAACATTCGAAAAGTAATTTCACTCATGAGATTGAATTAAATAAGAGCATAAATTTTTTGGATCTTATGATCTTAAAATATAATGATGGTCTAAAATTTAAAATATGTGATTCCCCTGATCACGTTGATCACACCAGCAATCACTGATACAACTGATCTGATCACGCTATCAATCCTTTATGGTGTCATGCAATTTCTCATGAGTCAGCTTTTAAAAAAAATAATAAAAATTAAAATAAAAAAAACAAAAAATAAACAAAAACAAAAAAAATTGAAAAACAATCACTCTTCCATAACAACAACCTCTATTTCAGGTCAAGTAACACCGACTTGCGCAGCCAAGCAAGGATTTAAAAATTCAAGACCACCAGCAAATCAGCTCACCCCAGTAAACCAAACTCCCTCATCAGTTGGCCATGCTATGGCCAAGGTATTGCTGGTTCCCTTGGCTTTAAAGTGAATGCTATAGCATATATCTCATCTGCAAGCTATCAGCTTACCATAATTCTAAAAGCATTCCATTAATTACCAGTTCCAGACTGAAGAGAATGATAAATCCTAAAGCCTCATTTATACAAACTCACCAATCTCCCAACAATATACAATCCCAACAGGGAGTGGAGTTTTAGTGGGTAAAAATCCCACACTGTCGGGTGCATCGGGCATCCTTCGCCTTTTGAAGATTTCTCCACTTCCTACGTAAAAAAAAATTGATTTGAGTTAGTTCTCTTCCGACCTTGAACAAGCAACAGCAGAAGCAGCAAAGAGTTCCTGGTTGGACGAACTAAGAAGCAGTAGCCTAAATCACCGTCATAATTTAGCAGAGTTGTTAGTGCTATACGAAGTAACCAGTACGGTGACAGATTTGAATAAATATCATCTGTTTGTTTGTATGTATGATTTTCTTTCTCTATACACCCTACATATTTCCTTCACAATGCAATTGCTTGAGTGGAGACTTCTGGCGTTTGTATGTCTCGGTCACTCAGTAACACACTGCTGTACGGTCTACACACTGCTGTATGATACTTGTGTGTGCTATACGGATTTGCGTTAGGCTTAACCACACCGTAAGTCGTTAGATCGCGCTATTTACGATATTCCGCAATTTCCTTATAGGGTAAACCCCGGTTTTTGTCACCAGGATACCTCGCTCGGTAATACGCTGCTGTATAGTATGTTACTAGAGGGACCGGTATTGGCTTGCATTGGGCTTGGAAACCAGATAAGCCGTACGACTTCGCTGAACGAGGTATTACTCAAAGCAAGTATTTCCGAATCCTTAATTACCCGGCACAAGCTTGTTATGAATAAGTGAAATAAACTACACTGGCATTTACATTATTGCCTAATCATACATTCCACGTTGCTTTAAA
The DNA here is from genome assembly GCA_009867245.2 of Adranes taylori. Classification (NCBI taxonomy): domain Eukaryota; kingdom Metazoa; phylum Arthropoda; class Insecta; order Coleoptera; family Staphylinidae; genus Adranes; species Adranes taylori. The sequence goes on from WYDF02261409.1 coordinate 6,409, forward strand.
AATTCCGCATTACTTTGATTTGTAATTATTATTATCATTGCATGTTTTTGCACTGCTCTACACGTACCGCTTATATATGAACTGGCTTTGCCGTTTGAATTAATTTCTTTTGTATTGTATTTGTGTATAGTAATTCTCCATTTGTCATTACCACTGTTTCATTTAATAGTTATTAAGTTTGTTCCAGTTTCCCGCGGGAACAGGAATTTCTGGACAACTCCCAAGATTTGTAGCTACCAAAGCCCTCAGGATTTGCTGAGGCCGGGGAAAGATGATCATTTCCTAAGTGAGCTCTCACTTTAAATGGACCTGGCGTCCGTGAAAATATAACATCTGTTTTGCACAATTATAACACGCAAGTTCTCTCCGTTAGCAGCGTAGCGAGCGAGATGTCGTCACATGTTTCTATTAAATTAAAGGGATATCTAAAATTCTCTTGGTAATATAAAAGTTTTCTTATATTTGTAAGAATTGTTTTATGTATTGAGTATTTCTTCAGCTTTAATTTCCCATAATAATTAAATTAAAAATGGTTGTATAACCTAAAGTACTAGTTTGATGACATAGACTTGGTGAACTAAGAGAAAAATCAATTGTTTTATTTCTTAGAATCATTGTTCGCGATACGCTGGATCTTTTAAATTAAAGATATTAAATCCGCGGATACTGATCACATAAAAATTAGACACCACAACTGCTTAGGTCGAATTAGACTGGAATACGCTTTCGATAACAGCAATATCTTCTAAAATAGAAGGAACTATCATTGTTCAATGGGGCAAGTGTAATATTAATTTCTAAAAACTGGATCAGCTAGGGTGGAATCATTTCTTCATTTTCCATTCTCTCCCTACAAAGTCCTCCATTTTGACCTATATAGTAATATTGAAAATATATTTACCTCGGCATATAACTTGATAAAGGAACCACACTGTGTTTCACAACAACATGTTGTGAAAACTAAATTTTTGTGTTTGTATATTTGTAGTTTCGTGCAAGCGGACATCAGAACTAGAGAAACTGTTTCATGAATTACAAAATAACTTCACTTTCAGGTGGCATGTCTATAATTTTGCTTATAAAATTATTGTATATTCGTTAAATATTATATTTTAATGTATTTACAATATTCAATTAAAAAATCGCAAGTAACCCCGGTTATGAGATATATTGTAATTTCTTTTCCTCCACAACGATACTTTGTTTTTCTGGTTACACCTAGATTTCTATTCTACAGGCATATTGGTATATGCAGTTCCGTGTTCTTTTATCGAGTTCAGAAAAATGTAACTGTAGGAAAGATACCAAAAATTTACAGTAGATCTAATGTTTAGTTCTAACAGGACAATAATTTTTAGTAAAAGTGGAAAGAATATTATACTTACTTCAAAGAAGAAAGTTTCGCTATATGGAGCTTTTTCATATTGATTTAACACATCTATGACTTTGATTTTTGCAGATGTAAACATTTATTAGCCACCAACGATACTTTACTTATTATCTGTCATATATGGTTTTTTTTTTTTAATAGAATGTCTGTAGTGTGTAAACTTGGGTTTCAGAATGACTTATGTGACTCCCTATGCATGCAGCATTCTTGATGAGAAATGCAAGATTTACAAGAAATTTGAGTAGCTCTATGTGTTGCAAAATGTTTTATCGGGTAGTCTTTAAATGAAGCAAATGTAATTATGGCAATATTATTGCATAAGTTCGAAATTTTGCTTGATAAATACATGCTTTCATGTACCATCGGCAATATCATGAATTGATCCAAACGGAGTGGCTGCGCATTTTATTTTTCATATTCACATGCAAGTAGTAATATAGATCCATTAAATATATGAAAATCTTTTAGTACAAAAAACTGATTAAAAAAAGGTGTTGGCTTGGGCTGTGCAAATCTGGATGCTTCAATTGGAGTAACTAGCAAACCAATTTTAACAAAATTTTGTTACACAAGGGTCTGAGCTTTGCTAGTAGATCTCCACACAATCTTAGCTTAATTGCGTTTAAGGTTTCCCTAAACCCAACGAAGTTAAGTATTAATTTAATCGGGTAGATTTTACACCTTGCACAAAAAATGTTAATCCAATTTAAAAATTTGTAATCTCTAATTGCAAATCTTCTAATTGTAATCTATAATTGTAATCTCCATTGCCATCTCTAAAGATTCAGCCATTTCAAAGTTCAAATAAAAGTTGTTCTATATAACAAAAATGCTTTTATTTGAATATTAATTGATATTTCGTGGTTAAACCTCCACGCTGTCTTTATTATTTAGAGGAGTAAATAATGATATTAATATTTCTTATTACTTGTGTCCCGAAAAACTGTTTAGCCTAAACATTTTTCCGGGACTCGAACCCGGATATCCCGATTGCCCGTCGATTGCTCTTCCAATTGAGCGAACGGGCACTTATTCGAAGACACAAATAATTTTTATTCTTCTTCTTCTTATATTTATTTACCGTCGGCGTTCTTTCGCCTTGGCCTGACCGTGGCCTATAACCGAATAATGTTTATATGTATTTGTTTTCCGTATCTATTAAGGTAGGCAACTTATATATCAGGATTTGTTTTGGCCACCTGTTTGCTACCGTTAATCGACTCATTCGTTATCGGGTACATGGAGCCTCCTGGATGTTTTTATTAATTTCTCTTCCGCTTTGCTAGCGGTCGCATGTTTAATTGAAAATTTGATATTTCGTGGTTAAACCTCCACGCTGGCATTATTTAATAGCGTAAATTATGAAATCAATATTTCTTATTACTTGTGTCCCGCAAAAATGTTTAGCCTGTCTGGGACTTGAACTCGGACCTCTCTATTGTCGTTGTATTGCTCTTCCATCTGAACTAACGTGCACTTATTCGAAGACATAAATAATTGTTAATATGACTTTGTTTTCCGTATCTACTAAGTTAGGTAACTTGTATATCAGGATTTGTTTTTGCCACCTGTTTGCTACCGTTGATCGATTCATTCGCCATCGATTACATGGAGACTCCTGGATGTTTTTATCTATTTCTTTTCCGCTTTGCTGGTGGTCGCATGATTAATTGAATATTTATGTTTACTGGTTAAATCTCCACGCAGGCATAATTTAATAGAGTAAATTATGAAATTAATATTTCTTATTACATGGGTCTCGAAAAATTGTTTACCCCGTCCGGGACTCGAACCCGGATCACTCGATTGCCGGTCGATTGCTCTTCCAATTGAGCTACCAGACACTTTTTCGAAGACACAAATAATTTTTAATATGTATTTGTTTTCTGTATCTATTAAGATCAGCAATTTATATACCCGGATTTGTTTTGGACACTTGTTCGGACCGTTGATCGATTCATTCGTCATCGCCTACATGGAGCCTCCTGAATATTTTTATTAAATTCTTTTCCGCTTTGCTGGCGGTCGCATGTTTAATTGAATATTTGTTGTTTGGGTTAAACCTCCACGCTGATATTATTTGATCTGATATTATTTGCGTACTGATATTATTTGAGCCACGCTGATAGTAATTAATGAAATTAATATTTATTATTACTAGTGTCTCACAAAAATGTTTACCCCGTCCCGGATCTCTCAATTGCCGGCCGATTGCTCTTCTAATTGAGCTAACGGGCACTTGTTCGAAGACACAAATAATTTTTAATATGTCTTTGTTTTCCGTATCTATTAAGATAGGCAATATATCAGAATTTGTTTTGATCACCTGTTTTCTACCGTAGATCCATTTGTTACAGGCTATCATATACAAGTTGCCTATCTTAATAGATAAGGAAAACAAATACATATTAAAAATTATTGACTTCGAATAAGTTCCCGTTAGCTCAATTGGTAGAGCAATACAGCGGTGCAGGTTCGAGTCCCGGATTGGGTAAACATTTTTTCGAGACAAAAGTAGTAAGAAATATTAATTTCATAACTTACTCTATGAAATAATTAGAAACCAGCATAGAGGTTTAACCACGAAACATCAAATTTTCAATTAAACATGGGACCGCGAAAAAAAAATTAATAAAAACATACAGGAGGTTCCATGTACCTGTTGACGAATGAAGAATGACTGTAGCAAATAGGTGGCCAAAACAAATCTTGATATATAAGTTGACTATCATAATAGATACGGAAAACAACTACATATTAAAAATTATTTGTGTCTTCAAATAAGTGCCTGTTAGCTCAATTGGAAGAGCAATCGACCGGCTATCGAGAGGTCCGGGTTCTAGTCCCGGACGGGGTAAACATTTTGTCGTGATACAAGTAATAAGTAATATTTATTTACTCTATCACAAAATGCTTTTGTTTTTATTTCGCATAATTTTGGTGACCTAGAAAGTTGATAATGCCAGTGTTTCCAAATTTACAAATGTTGTGGCCTTTTCACAAAAAATAGATCTGCAACGTTTTGTACATAATTTGGTACATAATTGGAACTGACCTAAATAATACTAGTTTGAAAATGTAGCGTGAGGAAATAAAAAATGTTAAAGCCTCTAAGCTAAAATCTTTTAAATGGTCTTTTTATCCAATTATCGTAACGGTCTAATTATCCTACTTAAATGTCCTTTACTGAGATAGTTAAATACCCTTACTTTATCATTAAATGTCCTTTAATGGTCTTTTACTTAAATGGTCTTTCAGTTCGTTTAATTCACAAGGAACAAAGTATATCTAATGCCAGAATAACGTTTTCTTTCATAAAGGCCCAAACAAAACACAATTCTGCAGTGTTTGTGAAACACAGGTCGATCTTCGTTTCTCTTGATGCTTCGAAATAAAACTTACCTTATATACTTTCAAAAAGTTTAGTTTCAAAATAAATAAAACAATTTATGTATTTCTGTAGGTCTTCTAAATTTTTCGGATTTATTTCTGGAATCTAAGTTATCTGTTTCCAGTTAGTTCCTCGCAAAATAAACAACAAAACTAATTATGTTCTATATCATGGATGGACAACCATTTACATATCTAGTCTATTTTTCACTCCCGGACATAATCGTGATCTCTAAAAATGGTGACTTCCTATACCCTGTACCCGCGCATCATGTGTGACGCATTTCCCACGCGTTCTCATATGAAAAGATAGTCTGTGCGTGATGTGAGAGTCACAAGTTTAGTAAAAAGGATTTTCACGAGTCGGATAGGAACTATTTTGCGGAAGTAGCCCACCGTTGTAATCTCTATTACACTTTTAGCAGTAAATTTAATACGAAGTCACATTTATATACCGAAATATGACAGATACTAAGCAAATTCATGATTCAATCACCACGATCGGGCTGTATGATCACAATCACTTTTATTATTATATACGTAATAAATATATCTCAAAAGACAAACTTTTTATGGCATTATATATGGTCTATCCTATTTGATTTATAGATACTAAAACATAAGTTAATGCTACGTCGTCCTAGATCTGATTAGGATGATAAATATTCCAAAGATTATTAAAGTGCACGGTGTCGATGACCAACATCCTTGACCATGATGCATTGCTGCTGGGTGTTCACCTGAAACAAAGATTTTGGATTACTTAAATATTTTAGCGAAACGCCATATATTTTGTATAGTCAAAAATAAACTAAAACCTTTGATATCAGTGAATTATTATTAATTAAATTAATAATTTTAAATTTAGTAGTTATTTTTAGAAAGGAAAGTATGCAGTGTTAAATATTATTTAGAATTTCGCGACATATCTGTAAAATAGGTCAGGTAAATTCATAATAATTTAAATATAGTGACTAAAATAATAATTTAATTGGGTCAAAATAATTTTTCTGAATTGAATGCAATTTTTAAGTACTACTAATGTTGCAAGTAATAGTAATATACTTGCAACATTAGTAGCATCATGCCTCCTTGGGGAAATAACAGTTAAACTAGCTCAAGATAGTGCATCGTGGCTAGGTCGGGATTCCAGAAGACATCCAGTCAATCGGCTCAAGCGGTTACGTGGATTGAGACGTCCGTTCACGCTTAAATCTACATAATAAACCTCAACTTTATTAAAATAATATATAAGTCATAACAATTTAAATCAATAATTCATAACCATCAATAACGATTACAATATAGCTCAACGCGGGCAATACTGTATGATTATTTAATTAATATGCAATTACTCTATAAAAAATTACAATTAATAATGAAGAATGCGAATATTTAAATAACACATAATATAGTGAAAACAGACGTCAAAAATTTATTAGCATAAACATCATCGCTAACTACTAATGTTTTATACAGTGATTATATACAGGCTCAGTATTTAGATTAATCTAATTTAATTTAAACCTGGCGACTCAATGGTAGTCGCCAACATAAGCAGGCCATATGGGCCTAATATAAAATGAAATATTAAAATAAACTTGCAATCCATAAATACAGCTCAAGTTTCCAATAAATAAAATTCCATAAACTCGCATAAATTAACAATTATATATATATATCAAATTTCATAAAAACACCTTGAAATTAGTGGTGGTACACCTTAAAAACACCTTAAAATTAGTTTTACACAGTACACAGCATAATTATGAATTCTCTTCCTCCCCTAAGGTCCACTGACCCATAAGGATAAATAATTCATTTGTAAAAATCTGAAACGGGCTTATAATTTATGCCGAATACGTAATGGTTTACAACTAAAACCTAAGCAGTTAATTGAAGCAAATGCAAAAAATGTGTGGAATAATTGACTACCCCGCTCTCTTCCTTAATATAATTTATTGAAATTGTTTGATAATAAGATTAGCCCCCCCCCCTTATGTAAGAATATTCAATGAAAGCCGTTTAAAATAATATTACCCCCTTACTTCTTATAATTAATGTCTTATTCAAAAGACTAAGTTACTGCTAGCAAGGTCTAAGCAGCTCTGTAAAATCCAATTGCAAATATTAAACAATGTGTGAAGCGCAAAATTAAATCAAAGACACAATATAAGGTTATTCAAAAAGATTCTTCATCCACTAATGTTTTGGCAATGGTCCGGTCAGCTGGCCAATGTATAACTCCACTGATGGTACAATTCTACGAATTTGGAAGACTTCGGTAGCTGCTTATATCGTCGCCATCACCAATATGCAATGCTCAGATGCACGTGGTCCTGACTGCGGTAAAATGGTTGCTATGCATCAAAGACCACGCGAACATTTTTTTCAAAAAGCGGCTTCTGAGGTTTCATTCTAACGGTGAAAACTCCAACATGGAAACAATTTACCGTTGTCCGCAAGTATTCCCAAGCCAACAGCCTCGATTTAAGTTTCAGGGTAGTTGCCTAAAAATTAAACATGCTTGATTTAGCGCCATTCTGGACATTCAACAGTTAACAAAGTTACCCAATCTTCGACTACACCACAATGGTTCCTAGCGGCTTAATTGAATAACCTCACAATCCCAAACCCATTTAAACACGTACTCAGTTTACAGCGACATTAGTATATTTTAAATTCAATAGCAAGAGCCAACAATTTGACGGCTTTGTGACGCTAAATATGGGAAGAGAATAGAAGTAGGGAATTGTTCTTTGTACCGAACCCGCCGCGCCGCCTAGACGGCCTTTTCCTTATCTCTTTCTAGTCTTCTCCTTCTTTACACAATCATTTGTAGATGCTAATGACGCACTATGTGATGCTATGCTAATGACTTATATAATAAAATCTAATAAAGTATTGAGTCATGTTTCTCGTCTGATTGTTTTTCATGGTTTATATATTTTCGTGTATTGTCACCGTAAATGTAAATAATCATTATAACACTGCTCACGCCCGTTTAGTCGCTTATGTTTTCTCGTTTAATCTCGTTCTGATCTTCACGCAATCATTTGTGGAGATGCTATGCTAATGACACGCTGCGTGATGCTCTCCTAATTACTTATGTGATAGAATATAATAAATTATAAATGCATGTTTTTTTCATCCAATTGTTTTCGTATACTTCTTTCATGGTTCATACATTGTCACCGTAAATGTAAATAACCATTATAATACTGCTAAACACAACAGTTTTTCATTATTTTGGCGTCATGCTTCTGTTTAGATATTTATATTATGTTATTAGCTATAACCAAATATATGCACTTTTATAAGTATGCTGCTAGATCCAGCTTCTAATTTTGACAGATATGATGGATCCCCTCCATTCGACTACCAATTGCCCCCACCAAAATCTCATTGGTCTAACAAATTCCTACGCAATCGTCAACGAATCAGAAAATCGAATTTAAATTTTGACCAAGAAAACGACACTCCTGACGTGCCTTCGTAATGAAAAATCTATATTTTTCAACATTACAGATCACTACTCTCAGCAGAATTACATTCCGAACACTACAATTCCTTTAACCAAGCCGTCTGTATTCCGCTACTCCGCACGGAACGGTTCCTAATCTATTTGGAACAGTTACTCAATTCCAGTCATATATTTCAAGTTCCAAATGCAAATAGTAACCATACTCCACCTACTGCCACGAATATATTATAATTTATGAACATCCGGATAAATACTTCTTCCTTCACAATTGTCAAATAACACCCTTAATTAGTCAAATACAATCCCTGAATAAATATTTCTATGAAGCTGTGACACCTAGGATTAATTCTGCCCCTATATAGCATCAAACAGACACTTTGGTGAACTCAAAAATTACAACGTGCTAGGCTGCTCTCTAATCATTGATCAATTTAGTAGGTCTCAATGAGTAAAGACATAACCTTATAGATTTATTTCATTCTGATAAATCTCACGAAAGTACTTCATGGAAATAATTTTATAGATACTAGAAGGGTGTTATAAATAGTTTTCAGATTAGTAACAGCCAGATTGCGAAGGGATAACTCATCCACAGATAGGTTAATTCCTAATGTTATCAAATCAATGAAAAAAATCATTGTTATTTTAGCTTTGAAATACTTTCGACAATCTAATTTGAAGACTTTTCTATAATCAAACTATAGCTATTGATGGCCCAAAAGCCATAGAAGATAGCGAAATGTAACTGGTAATTAAACAAACTTATCTTGTCTGATGTAAACAATACGTCTCTAAATGCAACAAACGAAGGGACAATATACATTCATCAACCCAAATTATAACGAAACAAACTCTAAGGGCAGGTAATTAATTAAACTACATTGACTAGCGGTATTCTCTTAGTAATTTACACTATCCCTGTCCTTTAACAGACTATTAGTGATTCGTATATGACAATTATCACAAGATAATTCCCCACGATAACTTCAACACCCTGCTTCCATAATACAGGCCTCAAGTAAACTGTCATTTTTGTCTACGTTGAATCAAAATATCAGTATGCAATGTTTTTTTTAAGTTTTTTGCGGCCGTGGAAAATAGGCAGACACAGCAAAGAAAAGCAGTGATTTGAAGGACAATACTAAGATTAGAGGACTGGCAAAAAAAACAATGTTTGCCACGTCACACTATATAGATTCATACAGAACTTAAGCAGGAATACATGACTATATAATTCAGTGCTCTAAGGTACAAGTAGGATTATTCCCGACTGAAGTGCTATAGTTGGCATAAGAATTAGCTGGTAAATATGAAAAGAAATTCCCGGAGAAGTGGGATGAAAGTCATATGGCGGACAAGGAATGGTTAGCTAGCTTTTTAAAACGAAACACAATCCTATCTCTGAAAAGTTCACAAGCAACGAGTCTGTCTTGTATCTCGAGCTTTAATGAGCATAACGTTAATACATTTTTTGATAACCTATCAGAAGTTATGTATAGGTATAAATTTAAGCAGTAACATCTGCCGAATGTGGGAAATTAGTACTGTTGCTGTTACTATTAATGCTCAAGGAGGACATATCTCCATTTTGTATTTCTGTTGAAGAGATAGCAAAACCACTTGATACGTGAAGGTCCTATCAGATCTATTGGTGTTGGAATTGCTAGCTACTACAAGTAAAAAGTAGAGTTTTTCATGTTTCTCACTTCAAAAAACAAACTCCTCAAAAACACTTCAAAAAACAAGTCGACTATTGATAAAAAATGCCTGCTATTGCTCGACAATCATGAACCACATGCATCTATCTATTCATGCCCTCCATTATTGTAAAAGAAATGGAGTCGTGTTGCTGTTATTTCCTCACTGCACTCACAAATCCTCACTGCACACATAATCTTCAACCCTTGGATAGAGGGGTTTTTGGACAAAGAAATGATAAACACTATCACAAATAACTGGATTCGGAATCATCCTGATCAAACAATGACTATACATTACATTCCTGGGATTATCAGGACAGCATTTTCTCTTGCCGTTACCGATAAAAATGCTGCTACTCGTGTTAGCTGCACTAATATAAATCCAATTAATAGGAATATTTTTACCGCGGTTGAGTTTGCGCCTTCTTCTGTAGGCAATACCGAAATTCAACTAACGGCCTTCGAAGTTCATCGGATGATTGAAACGGATGACTTTCAGAACCAGGACGGAGTAATCAATTTAATGATCATTCGATCATTAACAACTCGTAGCCACCAACTCTTTGGTCTGTATCAAACATACAAACCGATGATAATCAGTTGTTAAATATTGCCACCTCAGACCCATCACCAATCTTGCCACAGCCAGAACCTAGTGGGCTACAAACAACTTTTAGACAGTAATTACTGTTTTCACACCAATATATTAGACTCTACCTCGAGCTAGTCCACGGCTCCACTCAGTCAGTCTGCGATACCATTCATATCCATGAAAAAATATATAATTGAAGAATATTACCAAAGAAATAAAATCAAGAAACCAATATTCCAACTTGCGACAAGAAAACAGGAAAAGGTTAGAGAAAATTACCATCTGCAAATGGAAAAGGCCATGGAACGAAAACGAAGAACCTTTCTGGAAGCAAAGGAAAAGAGAACCAGTCAACAGCAAGCAGCAATTCTTCTGATGAAGAAGATTGTTTTTGCTTTTGTTTGTTTAGAGTTATTCCGCAATAGCTCATCAAACGAGAGAAGTGGGTACAGTGATTTGATTGCAAAAATGGTCTCACAATGCGTGTACCGAAGATAATTCATGCTACATTTGCCGTAATTGCGAGTCTGAATAGAACCAA
>WYDF02261419.1:0-19197 GCA_009867245.2 Adranes taylori
TTCAAATTAACCTAAAAACACATTGTAAATGACAGCTCGCTTACTTGTAACATATATAGAGTTTTCAATCAAATAATCTTTGTCCGATGATAAGGTTAAGAACGGAGTTAATGTATATTCACTTATACAAAAACAATGATATTCTGTAAAAAAGGTGGGTGCTGATGAAGCTTAATATATCTTAATAGAACATTTGGACCTTCAACCACGTTTTTGTACAAATTTTTTTCCAATAGAACGAAATTTAAAATTACGTTTTTAAAATATAAATTTGTTTCAATTCTGATCAAATATATAGATTCCTATTAGTATATTGTAATAAGACATTTTGACATTCAAAAACATTTTGACATTTGAAACTGTATTTGTATTTGTTGAACACTACTCTATGTATGTATAATATTTTTAAGTTTTCAATCATTGTCTTCACTAAAGATAATATTGTTGAAAGGATGCTTTTGGCGGGTTCAACGATGAAAGTTCAGTATTCAACACATATGGACATCAGAGATTGACACTCGATTATAAGGTAGATAATTTTAATCATAATTTATTTCATATATGTTTTTGTCGAATTTAGACTTGACCTTCTGATGTTATACACAAGTTTTTAGATTGATAATGGGCCTAGTTCCCGAAAACTTTCGATAATACGTTTTTTTTTTTAATAAACGATGATGAAGGCGTCATGTTTGATATAATTTAATTATAGTTATTATGGAAGCGTAGAAATTTATTTTAATTTGTCCTGTCATTTATGTATTTACACCCTATTTTATAATTCGTAGTATCTAAAAGTTTCGTTACTCAATTGCGAATATCTCAGCACTAATGATTTTAGATATAGGAAATGCTTAATGAAACTGAAAGTAAATTAAATATTCTTCAATTTTATAATATAAAACGTAGGGTGATCCATTTAATGAATTTGAGTTTTGAGTCTACCTGTACACAAATATTCAATAAGTGGGTATTGACATAATAATGCTGGACTAACATTAAAAAAATCTGGAAATAATTGATTGTTTTTAGTATGAAATATACATAACGTTAAACTGACAATGGTTTTCATACAAAATTTATTATAACATTTGATTCAACCTGTATAACTTCATCCTGTACACCAAAATCTGTGATCAAATATAGGACGTCTCTTTACAACATGTTTGATTTATTCTGTAAATACAAAACACCCTGTATATTACAAAATAATTTTATAATATGTAGGTTTTTTGATATCTGTTATAATAACGACTACAAAGAGCTGTGACGCACTAGTGATTCGGTCTGTATATTAGAATTAAACATCTGCACATAGAAATACAGATAACATGGATAATATACAAACACTAAAAGATGCAAAACAGGATTGTGTATTTTCTCCTTTATTCCTTATCTTATATTCGGAGAATATTATTAATGAGACTCTGGGATAGAATGATTTTGGAGTAATCGTAAACGGACTAGTATTCAACAATATTCTGACGATACTGTACTGCTAGCAACAAACGTGAAATAACTGCGGTTATTATGAGACGTAATTGTATCACATAGCAATGAAAATAAAAATTACGAAAACAAATGGTTATTATTCATCAAAAATTCGTATGAAAACTTTGAATAGATCGGTACGTTTTGTTTGTTTTTAATTAATTAAAAGTTTACCCTCGATGATCTCAACTACCATTCTACGTCGCATATATGGCATATCTTCCTGGCTGAAGCTAATCTTGGCATCACGAGTTAAAAATTCGGCAAACGTACAAGCAAAAACACCACAATCGCTTCCATTCATTTGCTGGGGTATATCTTGTACACTCTCAGATTCCCAATTCTGCATATCGTAATCAGATTGTTTTTTGTCCTTATGCTCGTCTTTCAGATATTTGGCTAAATGAGATAGACACTCACGATTTGGTGTGCCCATACTATCAAAATAAGAGATTTGCTTTTTACGGAAATCAATTAGAGCCACACACCAATGAACGCTTAAATGAACTGGAACGACTATTAAATCATGAGCAAAAATATCAATCTTTTTAGTCCATCGTCGTAATGAAGCATGCCCTTCTTTAGCTAATTTCGAATAAAAAAATGTATTAAAAGCGTACACACTAGGAAATTGTCTGTCTTTTCCTCGTTCGATCAAGAGATTCATATAGAAATTTATGACGTTATCATTCAACCAATTCAATCCACTCAACGTTAATAAATCGCGTCGCGTTATTTGTAAATTAAATTTCTTGGATAGGACTTCATCTGGGTTTCGTCGACTGAACGCCGACGACACCATATCTTCTTGTTCCTGAGTTAAAGTGGGTAATTGTTCATCAGGTATTTCAATAGGTAGAACGCGTTCGCGTATTACTACGCTTTTTTCCACTTGTTGAGCGAGTTGTTTATCGCGTGTCTCGCTGGTTACACTCTGAATCGTATCGAAAAAGATCTTTGCCTGTTCGAGATCACGTGCGCGACGTTCATATGCAGCTTTATGTTGCTCCACACTGAAATAAAAGATATTTTTATTAAAGGGATTATCTATTCATCGTAATACGAAATCCGTTTTCGTTATTACTTCAATTTAAACATATTGTCCGTACAAACTGTACGTAATGTATTAATTTTTTGTATAATTATTAGATTGAACAAGTTAGTATCAATTTCACAATTAGTCAATTACATGATCTTTGTAAATTATTTTATAAATTATTTTCTCAACAAAATGGTAAGTTGAGAAAATAGACTTACCATTTTGTAGTTAAAATTATTTGAAGTAATTTTGGTTTAATGAGACATTCTATATTCTTCGTTTGTTAAAATGTGAGGGCGAATTTTCCCATGGCGATGGCGAATGTAACGAGGAGATTTGTCCTCGTTCTAATTTTGTTCTATAGTAGATAGTTTTGTACGCTTTACGCGTAAACAGTTTGTTTCCAAGATGAACTAGTTGAAAAAACTACAATAAACCCTTGCCGAACGCGGGTTTGCCTAATGCGGTTTTGCATATACACGATTTCTCAATTATGTACATTATTTCTATTTAATTTGTCCAACGCGCGAAAATTTAACTTGACACAGTTGCCTTGCCATAGCAACGTATCCTTTTAGAGATATTCACTAAGCAGATGATATCCGGCACCTACCCTTATTTAGCGGCGTCTGGCATACCCGTCCAGTGACAATCTACCTCTGGCTTTCGAACGCAGCACGTGCATTCTGTTTAAAGTTATATCCACGTGTTTATACGTTTATTCCATTTTCTTTATTTAAAAAAAAATTAAATCTAAGAGGAAGAATATGAATGAGCCAAATAAAGCGGCAAAGAGAAGCAATGTTTTAACGTTACATGAGAAAATTGAAATTTTAGATAAGTTAAGAAATGGCACATGTGTTTCATCGCTTGCAAGGGATTTAAATATCAACCAATCAAGCATACGGACCGATACGACAAAATAAAGAGGCAATTCGAGTTAGCATCAAAGCTTTAGCCAACATTTAGGCAAAAGTACTGAATTAGAACAAATATACGAATTCCACAATTAGAACAAATATAAAATCTTATACTAGCTTGGATCCATAATTAAGTGAATGAAAAAGAGTCGGTTGTAGACGGTGTCGCTATTAGGAACAAAGCTTTAGTATTACAAAGCTTTACGCTTTAGTAAGAACAAAGCTAATTCAAATGCATTTTAAATAAAGATGGAAGGACCTCGGACATTGAATTTCAAGCAAGCAAGGATTGATTTGAAAACTTTAAGAAGCGATTTAATTTCAAAACATTAAACTTCAGGGAGAAGCTGGATCTCCGGACAAAGAAGCTTCCGTAAAATTTATGCCCGAACTTTAAGAAATTAATGATGAGAAAGGTTATGTTCCACAACAAGTATTCAATACAAATGAGACTGGGTTATTTTACAAGCAAATGGATAAGCGTACCTACATTTCAAAAGAACAAAAAGTTGATCCAGGTTTTAAAGCTTTTAAGGATAGACTCACTTCGCTTTTTATGCTAATGCATCAGGAGACTTTAAGTGCAAATCTCTGCTGATTTATCGACCGAAAATCCCTCGTGCATTGCAAGGAAAGAATTTTGAGCATTTACCTGTCCTTTGGAAATGGAACAAAAAACCCTGGCCAACTAAAGCCATATTTAATGACTGGTTTCAAAATTCTTTGTTAACGAAGTCAAACGTTACTTAGAACGTAAAAACCTAAGGTTTAAAGTTTTTTACTTTTTGATAACGCTCCAGGACACGATGCTGAAGCCCTTAAAACATTACATCCAAATATAGAGGTTTTATTCCACCCACGCAACACCACATCTTTAATCCAACCCATTGATCAAGGCATTATTAAAACCTTCAAATCCTACGTTAATAGCATTTTGGAAACAATTCAACATAGGCATAGTGATGATTAAATTTGCATGGGTCCAAGTAAATGAATTAATAATTAATGCTTGCTTGCATCAACTTTGGCCAGAAGTTGTCAGCAATTTCATAGGATTCCAATCAATTGACGGATGATAGCGAATTGACAAATGAAGTACTAAACGATCGCATCCCTCCTCCAGCTGACAATGAAAGCAGCGAAAATGGAGAAGGGGAAGGCGAAGAGCCGCTAATCATCAAGAAATTAAATAAATTGCAAAAATAGCAAAAGAACTTTGTGATTTTGCAATAGAAATTGATTCAAATGAAGAACGAGGAACGCAATTTGTAAGAGGAATCGAAAAAATCTGCGCTGCAACGAATCTTCTGTACAACGAACTTTTAAATGAATTGCGTGCTTCAATGCATCAAATGAAAATAACCAACTTTTTTAAATGAATGTAAATGTATTAAATTATGGACCAGCATTTAATAAATATTATTTCAATTATTACTCGTTTTATATTTTCCTTTTCCCTTAACTTTACCTACTTTCTTAAAACTAAATATAAGTAACCCTTTTTTCCAATAGGTGGTTCACTTTGCGGTACGCGAGACAGCTCTCATTGAAAACAAAAAAGAATCAGAAATAAAAAATTTTACTTGTAGGGTGAATCCCTGTCAGTCAGTGTTTTGAAAATAAATTTAATTAAAATAAATTACATTATAATTAATTCCAAATAAAATTTTGATTGATTAACTGATAAAATAATCTTCAGTACTTTGGTATGGAATATAGTCGTGCCCAGTAATTGTTAACCAATAATTAATTCTCTCGTGCTTAATTCTTCACATAAAATAAATTAAATTATACCAGAAGTCTATGTAGTAGAAATAAATTGAAATGAATTGTGTGTAATTCTAACATCAGTTTGTGATTGCAGGAACGGAATTTATAGCTATAACAATAAAATAAGTTATAAATTCCACTAACGCATCAGCTGTCAGTTGAGCGAGTGAGAGGGAGCAGTATTCGTTCGTAAAGCTTTGTGTCAGCACGTGTTTATAAAAAACATTTTTTCGTTCATTACAGTTTAAAATGGATCGCCCTAAGAAAGCTTTAGAGGAAAGAGTTAAAGAATTCGAAAAAGATGGCCCGCGTCTATCAGATAAAAATATTGTGATGTGTAAATATTGTAACATTTGTTAGGAGGGTGACAAAAAATACACTCAGCAAGCACACGTTGTCATCAACTTACAGCAAAAAGAAATTTACGATTCAGGAGCCAAATGGCAGTCCACCATTTTCAGTGGATTTAAGAAACAAAAACGAGCAAAAATGGAAAACAATATTTTTGTAGAAAATACTGTAAACATGTTTCTCAAAGCAAACATCCCGCCTCATAAATTGGATCATCCAGCTGTGCGTGAATATTTTGCAAAATATATACCAGGGTCAGGTGGGCTTCCAGATGCTGACAGTTTAAGAAGAAAGGTTGTGCCACTGTGTGGACATTCTAAAAAAGATTATATAAAGGAACAGATAAAAAAAGTCCATCTGAAAATTAGCTTTCTCAAAATGAGCTCATTGATGGGCATACACACTTTCATCGCCTAATGGTTCAATCAATAAATAGAAATGGAGATCCCAATGTTGATATATAGTGGGTTACTAAATGCTGTTTTCCAACCTTTGCTGAAGCAGAGAATTTGGAATCCAACTAACGCGTAGACGCAGAACGCTTCTTTAGTAAATATAATGTCGTCACTACGGAGAGAATATTAACTATAAATTGTAAGTGTATAAAAAAGTTGTTTTCTTTCATATACCGTGAGTATTTCTTAAGACAGAATATACGCGAAAAAGTATACAATGTTATTTGCCTATGTTCGATTTTAAAAATACAGAGTCAACGCATTGAGAGCATACTTGCAACCAACAACATGAAAGATTATGTCAAATTTGACAAAGTCATTTTTAAACTAAATTTAAAATGTATAGTAAAGTAGAAAAGATTGAAATTTTTAATTGGTACAAAGCTGATCTAAGACATGTGATTTATTTTCTGCAAAATATCGTGAAAAACCAATCCCATCCATTTCCACAATTCATAAAATTATTTATAAATTTGATACAAATGATGCGTAAATTCTTCTCACGCAAAAAGGAACCGATGTCTCGTGTTTTTTCAGAAGAATTAAATTTTGTAGCGATATGTTAGTATATGCAACCCTAATAGCCATAGCAGAAAAAGCGACAGAGCGGAAGAAGTCACCCTCTCAACAGCAGCTATTTAATCACAGGGACATAAAAGGTAGCTTAGTTACCTGCTTCTTATTTATATACTATACAAATCATCTTCGATATTCGATACGTTAGGAGAAGTAGATGCTACGGACGCAACTATTCCTATCTTCGCTTCCATCCATTCATACTCGCCGAGACGATACCGTTTAGTGTAAAGACGTTACGCCAGCACTAGTTTGAGTCTCGCAAGCGCACTATACATTTGACTAAACAATATCAACATTACTAGTCTCGCACTCCGTTGAGTCCAGACTCAGCTTTCGTGTTTGTTCTTGCACTCGTTTGAGTTAAGTTCCGCTGTCGTGTATTTGGTTCAGCACACGTTGAGGCGTTCCAAAGCTCACCTTGGCTTCCGCACTATTTCGAGTCGATGCCACGGGTATCCCACCATTGGAAATCCCCCGCCATTACTTCACTCTCTCTGAGACGAAGCACACCTATTATTTATTTCAACCTCATTATTTCTCTCAGCTTATCTGTCTTTCGACTCCATATGTAACTTCTTCGCTTCAACTTGGAACCTATACAAGGTGACCATTCGCAAAACACCTTACCGATTTATCACTTCGGATGGAGTAGCGGAAGTTCAAGACCGAAGATTAAATAAGTACATATTAATCAGTTACCATATTGCAATCAAATTATTAAAGTATTATAATTATTATTAAATAAAGTTAGTTAAGCCTTTATATGTCTTGATTAATTCCGTATGTGTGTGGTCCAAACCTACAAAAACAAATTGACAAAGAGAAAAAGTAAATTAGCGTGAACTAATCGGTTATAAGTTGAATATTTTATGTTTTATAGAAGAAAATAAATCTTACAACATTCAATCACATCAGACGTTTTATGAAGATGACAAAATGAAACACAGTTTTTTGTGAGACTTTATTTAATTTAATTAACGAAAACGACGAGCTTTTACATAAAATAATGTTCACGGGTGAAGCGTCTTTTTCTGTCAATGGTACAGTTGTTGTCAAAATTATCGGTATGTGTAATCTAAAAGCAGTTACTCTTTTATGGAACTGCTTGTATTAAGTGTACTGCTATGTATGAAGCTAAGTGTACTAAATGTATTAAGTGTACTGCTATTACGTGTTTATTCCGTGAATTTTTATTTTAGTTATTAGACCCAAACAATTATATTCAAAATGTAAATAGAATACAGTATAATAATAAGGTTAATGTTTGGCTGGGAATGGTAGACGATATTCTTATTGGTCATTATTTCACTGATGAAACTCTTACTTCGCATAAATTCTTGGATCTTTTTCGCACTGAAATAGTTCCTCTTCTTACAAGTTGAAAATTTAAATTTGGATGATCTATGGTTTCAAAAGGATGGTCCTCCAGCACATTTAACCAATATAATAAGAGATTATTTAAATGAACATTTAACATTTTCCTGGTCGTTGGATGATAGGCAGATATGGTTTCCTTTTGTGGCCACCACGATTTATTTGTCACCTCTTTATTAATTTTTATGGGGTTATTTGAAATCGAAAGTTTATAATGATGGTGTTATTGATAGTATTGACGAGTTAAAAAATGGTATACATATCGTTTATAATTTTTTCACGCACTATTTAAATTTTCTTTTTATTCGTATGCTTATTTTAATAACTTATTTTATTTAAGCTGTAACCCATAAATAACGGCTGTCACATGGACTAAAGATTTCACATAACTTTCGTATTGTTGGTTGCATATATGCTCTCAAAGAGCAGACTCGGTTTTTTTTAATCGAATATAGGCAAGCTCATTGTGTAATGTTTCGCATATGTTCTGTCTTAAGAAATACTAACGGAATGTAATATATGCGAATTTTAGCGAAATTACTATTTTTTGCGATATTTCTGTACCTTTAACCATGGATTAATCAATATATTTTACGAATGATAGCTAAAAAATGTAGCCTTTGGGAAAAATACAAGAATAATAAAACAATGGCAAATTATGTTTAGAAAAACTAAAAATGCAGTACGAACTGAAATTGTAAAAGCGTATGATAAGCATGTCAATGAATCAATCGATAGTGGAAATAAAGAGTTTTACAAAATTAAAAAACATCCTCATTGAAAAATACTAGTGATCAAATGAAACAACTAGTGATCCTCAAGACGTGACGGATATGTTCTCTCAAAGAGATTGAATATGGCCGGCAACGAAGACGATAATCTAAATCAGTGGTAGTCAACCTGGTCCCTACCGCCCACTAGTGCGCGTTCCAGGTTTTATGGTAGGCGGCAGGGATTTTATCCAATTCTTCTTTTGTTTAGTTTAATTCACTTTTTAAAAAAATTACATAACATTATTTAAAAACATTTTCATTAGTTTTCATAAAATTTCCCGTGACAATTAAATTTCAGAAAATATACTATAACAACAGAACAGTATAAGTTATTACGATTAATCATGGTCAGTTTCCACTTGTTTTTGTAAAATTACAGTGTTTTGTAATAAAGCTTACTCTTTAATGTGATTTAGTTTGTGAACCAACAATTTAGCTCTTTGTCTAGTGCGCTACACACGAAAAGTTTCTCTGCTATATGAGTTTGTTTTGTAAGATTTCCTTTTTGTGCAGTTTTGAAATCACATTCTGTACATTCGAAGAGCTTCTGTCCTGTATGAGTTTGTTTGTGCTTTAAAGACCTGTTTTGTGTGCAATTATTAAAGCACATTCCGTACACTCGAATGGCTTCTCTCCAGTATGGTTCGAATGTGTGCTATAAGATATCTTTTCTGCACAGTCTTGAAGTCATATTCCGTAAGTCCACTCGAAAGGGTTCTCTCTTGTATGAGTTCAAAAGTGGCTTACAAGATAATCTTTATGTGCAGTTTCAAAACCGCATTCCACACACTAAACAATTACTCCTGTATGAGTTCGCTTGTGATTTACGAGATCTTTTTTGTGTGCACTTTTAAAAACCATATTCCGTACACTCGAAAGGCTTCTCTTGTATATGAGTTCGAAAGTGTCGCACAAGAGAATCTTTATATGGAGTTTTAAAACCGCATTCTGCACACTCAAAAACTTCTTTTGTATGAGTTCGTTTGTGATTTATAAGATTTTTTTTGTGTGCAGTTTTTAAATCACATTCCGTACTCGAAAGGTTTCTCTCTTAGGAGTTCGAAAGTGTCGTACAAGACAATTTTTATATAGTTTTATAATCGCATTCCGTACACTCAAAACTTCTCCTGTATGAGTTCGTTTGTGTATTACAAGATCTTTTTTATGTGCAGTTTTAAAAACCGTATTCCGTACACTCGAAAGGCTTCTCTTTTATATGAGTTCGAAAGTGTCGTACAAGACAATCTTTAAATGTAGCTTTAAAACCGCATTCCGCACACTCAAAAACTTCTTCGGTATGAGTGCGCTTGTGATTTACAAGATCTTTTTTGTGTGCAGTTTTTAAACCACATTGCGTACACTCGGAAGGCTTTTCTTCATAGGACTTCGAAAGTGTCATACAAGACAATCTTTATATGTAGTTTTAAAACCACATTCCGCACACTCATAAACTTCTTCGGTATGAGTGCGCTGGTGATTTAAAAGATCTTTTTTTTGGCAGTTTTTAAACCACATTCCGTACACTCGAATAGCTTCTCTCCTGTATGCGTTCGAATGTGTTCTACAAAATATGCTTTATCCCCTCTTGTGAAGCTACATTCCGTACATTCGAAAGGCTTCCCCCTTATATAAGTTCGAAATGGTCGTACACGATAATATTTATGTGCACTTTTAAAAATCGTATTCCGCACACTTAAAAACTTCTTCTGTATGAGTTCGTTTGCGATTTACAAGATCTTTTTTCTGTGCAGTTTTTAAACAACATTCCGTACACTCCAGTAGCTTCTCTCCTGTATGTGTTCGAATGTGTGCTACAAAATATGCTTTATATGCACTTGTGAAGCTATATTCAGTGCACTCGAAAACTTGCCTCTTATATGAGTTCAAATTGTCGTACAAGATAATATTTATGTGCAGTTTTAAAACAGCATTCCGCACACTCAAAAACTTCTCCTGTATGAGTTCGTTTGTGATTTACAAGATCTTTTAGTGTGCTGTTTTTAAACCACATTCTGTACAGTCGAAAGGCTTCTCTCTTATATGAGTTCGAAAGTGTGGTACAAGACAATCTTTATACGTAGTTTTAAAACCGCATTCCGCACACTCAAAAACTTCTCCTGTATGAGTTCGTTTGTGATTTACAAGATCTTTTTTGTGTGCAGTTTTTAAACCACATTCCGTACACTCGAAAGGCCCTAAAACCAAAAACAGAAACAAAAAACGTGATTAAGTTGTTAAATATAAATTGCAGAAGCATTGTAAACAAAATAATAGAGTTCAATACGATCGTAGAGGCATGCGACGTAGCCATAGTAGTTGGCACTGAAACATGGTTAAATGAATATATTGAAGTTGGAGAAATACAATTGACAGATTAGACAGTTATTAGAAAAGATAGATGCGACCAAACGAGAACAAAAGTAGGAGTAATCATAGCGGCTAAACAGGAGTTTCCATGCAAAGAGGCATGGGGAGATAAAATAAGTGACTTACTAGCGGTTAAAATTACAATTGATAGAATACCTATACTTAAGCCAACTTGACGACGAGCATACGAGATGGAAAATATAAAAAAAAATAAAAACAAAACTAAAGACTGCCATTGAACAACATTAGCTCATACCAAGAGATTGTTATTATAGCGGGACACCTAAATTTACCTCATGTAGGCTGGAGTGGAAAACGAACGGGGAGGCAGCTGCAACAAGAAATAAACAACGTCATGACAAAAGAAGCATTAACTCTAATTGTCCGGGAGGGCCCTAGACCGCACAACGAAACAATAAACATTTTAGACATTATCATGATAAGGCCATCTACCTGTCTATTGGACTATTGCATAATGGACGGCATCAGTGACCACAAAGCAATAGTAGCAGAAATCGAAATAGCACATAGTGTAGGCAAATAAGAACAAAGGAAAGTGGTCCTATACAGGAAAGCAAACGTAATTGCCATTCAAAAGTGCCTGAATGAAAGTACAAAGGTTGGATAACGAATAATAATTGAATCGATGATCTCTGGAGTGATTTTAAAGACATACTCAGTGACTGCATAAATGAATTCATGCCCACCAAAACTATACATAAAAAATCGGACCAGACTTATTACACTAAAGCCTTAAAGAAGCTGAAAAAAAAGTAAGAAAATTGTTCAAATGCAAGAAGACTAACAAAATCCGGTTTAATATCAAGATAGAAAACTAATAGAAAGAAAAAAGAAGCAGAAAAGAAATACATAAGCAGCATATTAGATGACAAGAGCGGAAGAAAATTTTACAAGTAAAATAATGACAGCCTATGTTGAGAAAGAAGGCAGCAAAGTGATGTTTACTATAGGGCACATTGAGAAGGCAATAAGAAGCATACGAATCAGGCACATCTATCGTAAAATATATATACTACTTGTTTGTAGTATCGATAAATAACGCTGCTATACCGAAAGCCTGGAAAACATAAGCCTTAAGCCTTACATCTATAGTGTGTAAGATACTTGAGAAACAGATTGTTAAGTACATTACCAATTTTTGTGAGAAACAAGGGATTCTGGATAAAAGATAACATGGATTTCGGCAGGGACACTCATGTGTCACTCAGCTGGTCAGTTTAACAAATGGGCTATCGAAAATCATCAACAAAGTCCACATGAAAAAATAATCAAGAAGCTGATACTGACAGGCATGGATAAAAGAATTATATATTAGATATATGAATACTTGAGAAATTGAGAGCAAGTGGTAAAGATTGGAGATATAAGGGAAGGTTTGGTTTGCGAGACTCGACTATTTGCGGATGACTGCCTTATATACAGAAAGATAAACAATTCTCAAGAATCATTCAACAAGATCTTGACAAAATAACCGATTGGTGTAATATGAACAGCATGATAATAAACACCGGGAAATGTGAACTGTTAAGAATTGAAAAAAAAGGATAGCAACGTAAATAATCAATATAAACTCCAAGGAAGCATAATCCCGATGGCAGGTAAAGAAGGTGTAAATATCTTACTATTAGTATTCTTCACACAGCGTAGGCAACAAAGTTGATGAGAGCAGACTGATTCAGAGGATACTGTCCAGTCTGTTCTTGCACTTGTTTTTCGATGTGGCATTCACAACATCTACTGGCATTCACAACATCTACTGCGTTCCATTGTGATACAATTCTGTTGGTGATAAAATGTTTCCTAGGGTTGCTTCAACATAATTCGGTATTTAGTTTAAGGCTATGACCTCTTAGGTGCGTATTTATGTTCTGCTTGTATATGCTCTCCAAGTTGCAGCTGTAGTACCCGCTTAGTATCTTATAGGCCTCAATCAGGTCCACGCGCGTTCTTCGCACCTCTAGGGACGGAAGCTTCAGGTACCCTATTCTCTCTCCATATGGTAGATTCCTAGTCTCAGCTTGCAATTTTGTAGCTCTGTACGCGTTCCAGAATCTCAATATCTTTCTTGAAATACGGGTTCCAGATAGATAATCATATTCCAATATTGGACGGATGTTCGATTTGTAGATAATTAGGAAGGCATTCGTTGATATATTAGGAAATGCCTTTTTTGTTATATACATTAAAGAGTTAGCTGTTTTTACTATCACATTTATGTGCTCGTCCCATTTCTAATTAGAGCATATTGGAATGCCTAGATCCTTTTGTGAAGCAACTGATCTCAATGCCCCAGCCAGTGGGTACAAATTTCCAGGATTTGCCGCTCTCATATAACAAACCGTACATTTGCCGGCGTTTAATGGCAGAAGCCATTATTAGGTCCAGTCATGTATTTCTTGCAGAACTGCCTGTGTCTTATTAGGGTCATCCGGAAACCCAATAATTTTCATATCATCTGGAAGTGACTAATTGGATTGGGCGACAGACTTGACATATCGCTGATGTAGCACAGAAACAGCAGCGATCCAAGACAGAGCCCTGCGACACACCACTACGAGTGCCATACTCAGAAGAGTAATTGCCCTCCACCCGAACTCGGTATGTACGATCAGATAGGAAACTCCGGATCCATTTGAGGAGGTTACCTCGGATTCCCGTTGCGTCTAACTTGTACAGTAATCGTTCCATCGGCACTTTGTCAAACGTCTTCTCGAAGTCATTGGAGTAAGAATCTCTGGAAACTTAAACTGGACAGTCCATATAGACACGATCACTAAAAAAGCTTATAGCACTCTATTCCTGTTGGGTCGAACTTTTAAAAATGGTGACAAAATCATCAGAGGAAAGGGATATCTCACACTTGTTCACTCCCCAAAACTCGAATATGCGCAAGAAAAATGGGACCAGTACAGAATGTGCCTTATTGAAAACTGGACAAAGTCCAAAGAAATGGAGCGCGAATAACGTTAAACCACCACCGCAAAAGGACCAGCCTAGAAACCATACTGAAAGC
Organism: Adranes taylori; assembly: GCA_009867245.2. Taxonomy (NCBI): domain Eukaryota; kingdom Metazoa; phylum Arthropoda; class Insecta; order Coleoptera; family Staphylinidae; genus Adranes; species Adranes taylori. The sequence continues at coordinate 14,154 of WYDF02261419.1, forward strand.
ACGAAAATGACCAATATTGGCTGAAAGGCGAAAAAACAGCGAGGCTAAAACTATTCGCAAAAGCAATTACAAATGAATCGTCTATGCTTGAAATATCAAAACGATTGGAACCAAAGAGCACAAGTACTCGAAAAAACAATACGCTTCAATTTATTGAGGCAGCTGTAAATACTCGTTCATTACTCGCATCACAAAGGAATGGAATCAGGCTAGTGAAAATGAAGTAATACAAGGAAAAGTATCTTCAGCGGTTTAACTACAATATCTATGTATTATATGAATGGGCATGTGCATACTTTATTTTTATCTTCAGATTAACTTTAGATTAATTTTGGATGTATCTTCAAATTTTATCTTTAAGATATGTTAGCAAACCTTAGCATTACAACATAGACTTGTTCATATCTAATAAAGCGAAATACCAAATAATATCAATTTATTAGAAACTTAGAAACACAGAATTTAGCAATGCTGATATTTCCGACTTAACTACGGTTAAAGTTGTCCTTTGCAAACTGTCATACGTCATGTTTCAGAAAGATGACATCGTTAAATATACTTATCAACTAAAACAGAATACAGCCATGGGAACACAAGGCATCAGAACGATATACCTTAAGAGGACAATAACTTCGCTAGAGTCAATACTGTCAACAATTATGAATAAATCAAGGAAATTAAGGTAATTCCATCAAACTGGAAGACAGCGCATGCGGTTGTAATTTTTAAAAGTGGGGATCGTCAAAAATCCGATATTATAGACCTGTCATTGCTAAGAAGATATCAAAACATTGTATGGTACATAATATTATACCCGATTCACAACACGGATTCATGATTCGACGTTCAAGAATAACAAACATGCTTTCCAATCCAGTGTATCTGGATTTTAAGAAAGCGTTTGATCTGGTTTTTACTAGCAAACTTTATTGAAATTAGAATATAATCGAATTGGTGGATTACTACTTACTTAACTGGCTGTCAACATATTCGAATGGCAGTAATTTTAGGGTACGAGTCGAAGGTCAACTCTCACCTGTAGTAATGACTCCTAGCGAAGTGATCAAAGATAGTGCATTGGGTTCCCTACTGTTTAATGTTTTCATAGCTGATCTAAAAACAACAGAAGTTCAATATATCCTTTTTTGCGGGTGATGCCAAAGTTTATGCGAACCCGTCAATATATACAAATGGACTGCAAAGGGATTTAGATAATATAGATAAATAAATGCTGCAAACAAGGGGAATTGGATTTGCATGCTGATAAATGTACAGTAATGCATTTGGGTCGTAAAAATCCGAGATTTGACTATCAAGTAAATGGAATCACACTGCGTGAAGTGATCGTATTGGAATGTTAGTAAAGAAAACGAATTCCCGCATTTTTATGATACAAAAGTGTTTTTCAACATTGACGCCTACCACATTTTTAAGAATATACAAAACATTGAAGTATGTATCGTCGGTATGGTTACCGTATTTAATACAACGCAATTAACTTCTTGAAAAAAGTTCAACATCGAGCGAAATAGCTTGCTCCTGCTTTAAAGAAATTATTTTATGAGCAGCGCCTGCAAGTTCTGCAACTGGATAAGCGTGAACGAGAAGATTTAATCGACACCTACATATCACTCAGTAAATACTATAGTTGGGCCGACCTACACACTATGAATGAACTAAATACTAATGTACATTTGCGTGGTTATTGTTTTAAATTAAATATAATGCAATAGAGGTCACTGCCGCGATGATATTTCATCTCGAATCGAATTGTGCAGACATGGAACTCGTTGCCAGAATCTGTGTTTGCCTCAACTTCGGTGAATACATTTAAAAACAATATGCATCATGTTATCTTTCTTTTTTTGTTAATTTTTTTTAATGTAATTCATAAGTAAATACTCAGATATAGTATATGTAATTGTTAAATAGCGATAAGAATATATCGGCGGAAGCCGCTTTCTTATCATTAATAAATAATATTAATAATAATTTAAAAGTTTGAATTCATAACTGAAGTAGAATGGCGTACAGTATGTGAACACACGAATAAAGTAATGGAGGATTGAATGAAAAAAGAGCATTTATTAGAACATACACTTGACGGTAAATACCCAAGAATATGATGAAAGCGATTAAGTGGTGTAGAAACATTGCCTGAATCGGATGGTAGATGATTGTCGCGCAAGTTTTAAGAGCTGATACGCTCTTCTCTAGTTGAAACTATCCTACACAAAGTAATTTCTGAAATAATTTCGCTAGACCGGCGTTATTCCAACTGTGTTCCACGGAACCCTAGGGTTCCACAAAATCTTCTAAAGGGTTCCATACACAAACAAAATATTCATCAAAATCATAAAAAATAAACAATTCTGCATTGACGAGGTAGATATTTTTATCAGTTTAAATGAATTTAATATATCTCTCGAAATTTATATTATTAAACCGAACGATAAAAGTTATGTTTTAATTTTGAAAGTAGCTTTGTGGAAATCTTATATGAAAAATTATCATACGCAATGTTTTGAAAAACTCAAGTTATTTTCAAATCGAAAATAAAATAAATTTGAATAAAGATGTTAAAGACATAATTCAGGAGCATATTTTATAATTAAAAGGCACTATCAGGGATTACTTTCCTCAGCAAGATTAGTCCCATTAATGGATTAAAAATCCATTTCAAAATTTTAATAATAATCAGAATCTATTCCTGAAAGAACACGAATAACTAATTCAACTATCAAAAGATTCTACTTTAAAATGTAGATAAGAACGAAAAGATCTTTATTTTTGGATAAAAATTTGCACGGAATATTCTCAAATTCTTGAAAAAGCTATAAAAGCCTTAATGTCGTTTTCATTACCACATATACGTGTGAAAAATCGTTTTCAACATATGTTGGAACAAAAACAAAATATAGAAATATACTGAATACTGAACATGAAATCCATTTAAAAATAACGACAACAGAACCGGATCTTAAAGTTTTGTGCAAAACAAACAAGCTCAATCTAGTCATTAAAATTGAAAATTATATTTTTAAATATTTATTTTGTAATATTCCGGGCTCCATGAAATAATATTTTATAGTCATAAGGGGTCCTTAAATAGTCATATAGTCATAAACAAATTGTAACAAAAATTAATGAAATTCATTATCAAAAGTACCATTATTCCTGAGGCCACCAGATCGCCTGTCGCCACCAGATCCCAAAGAACTTCTAGGATTGTTGCCCCTCACGGGACAAATTGGTAGGGTAGAGTATTCGAATGCTGTGGAAGAACATCTAGAATTCTAGAAATCTATAACAGAATTGATTTAGATAAAATTATTTCTACTGTCACTGATCTAGCTAGAAGTATGACTGGAGTAAACAAAGGAGCAGTTTCAATCTACACAAGAAAAATTAACCATTAACCATCCAGTCAATCTACAGCGTATTCGTCTAGAAATATTTTATGCCCAAACATTTTGAAATCAAGGTGATTAACAGCATCTTAACCAAACGTCTCTATTATCGACAGTTTAAAGAATTCTTGGACAAAAAGGGTAGTAAATACTCAAATTTACTTCTTCACAATAAGGTACGTTGGCTTTCCAGGTGTAATGTGTTAAAGAGGTTTTCTTCTTGTTTGGAAGAGATAAAATAGTTTTTTCATGAGAAAGATATCAATCATGAGAAACTGGAAAACAACGTATGGTTACAGAAATCCTATTTCATGGTCGATAACACATTACAACCGAACGACTTGAATGTAATAACACAAGGAAAATAAAACGTTGCTTATGCTATGTCAGACGAGGTGTTAGAAAATAAGTTGTAACTATTTGTCCAAGGTATAGAAAAAGGTGAACTACATCATTTCAAGACTTCAAGAAAGTATCACGATGACAAAAACGTTGTTACTGATACGGAATACTTCAACAGACTAATAAAAAAATAATGCAGAATGTTAGTAATCTTTTTTTACGAATTTAGAACATATAAATCTATATTAGTATTCATCTTACTATAATGAAAGTTTTAAAAAAATGATGAAAGACTATGGTATTCATTTATACTCTGTACACAGCACGTTCGGCTTCCATAGAAGAACGGGTAATTCGAACACTAAAAACATTTTAGTCTACATGGATTATATAAATGGCTGAATGTTTTGCAACCACTTACTGCAGAATACAATTTATTTATTTCAACCATACAAATACAAAAGAAAAATACTTGTACTTATTACAGGAAAATTAGTAATATATAATTAGCTAAGCTACTTAAACTAACTTAAGCCTACTAATTACTTGTCGTGAAAAGATTTTCAAATTCATGTTATATGCGTCAAATGTCACATAATTCTTGAAGTTCCTGCACACAGTTGCAATTGGTGAATACATCCAATAGTTTGTCCTATGCGTTTCGATATCAAAATATTTTGAATTTCTTGCGGTAAGTTTAGGTGCAGTAAAATTTAATTTCGATAAGAGGTTTATATCATTAACTTGATATTGTTAATAGTTTGTAGATAAATCGCACACGACTTTGTTTTAAGGATAAGATGTCGAACTCCTTCAGTAATTCTGAATTAGGATAAGCTCTAACTGGGAATCTTTTATGCTTGATATATTATAGGTATCTTAATATTTTCTTATAGTCTCTCTATTTGATTTCTATACGTATTATATATTGAATTGAAAACTACAGAACAGTAGACCAATTTTCATTTTACCAATGAATTGTATAACACCGTTACTGATTCTATTCTGTTGAAGTGTTTACAATTTCTAAATATAAATCCTAATACTCTTAAGGTTGCACTGAACGAATACGAATTTACTCCTTCATGTTCCACAAAACTCTTCTTATTTCTTAAGTAAAACTGAATTAGCTGTACTACGTTTTTTGATAGTCCTGAATCTCTCAATTTATACAGTAAAATTGAATGATTGATAGCAAAATCCGTGAACAAAACGTCAACCTGGTTTGTTTGAGTGTAAGTTTCAGTTATATCTTCAACAAAGTTGATCATATTTGTGGCTGTTGATCTGTA
>WYDF02261430.1:0-19195 GCA_009867245.2 Adranes taylori
TACGTTTTTTAATCAATTCATTAATTTATCAATTTGTTCATTTTAGTATTAGTATTGTAATTAAATAGTTAAAGTGACCTAAACTGGTTTTAATTAGTCGCTCAAATTAAATGTCAAATCGCTAAGCGAAATATCAACCGAGTTTAAGCAGCCCAAAAGGGTTAATTCACAAGGTGTTTACAGTCCACCGCTCTCCAGTCGCTACTCCACATAAACTCCTAATAAGATAATGCTGGAGATCCCTTATAATAATGGGTGAAATAGCGCCAAGAAAGTCCAACCAAAATACACATCTTTTGGATCTTTCGCGACTTTTTCAAATCCTCTTAGGCATGGAATTACAATAAGGATGTTCGTGGAATTTCAATTATATTGCGGGGCTCTAAGACTGCAAACCGATGGGATATACAATCGATGCTTTCGCAAATGTACTTTAACATGCACAATTTTTCAATTCCAACTAAATTCAGTGAAGGGTTTCAACTCATGACACGTATGCAACACTCGATTCTTTATTATAAATTTTTTAGCCTAATGTATATTTTAAATAAAATGACTGTTTAAATTGGGTTAACCCCCTTCACAAAAGCCGCCACTGATTAATGTTTTGAAAACAACATTTAAATAAATAAAGTCGACTTGGATAAGTGGAACTTTGAGGGACCGACTTTTTACTTCCACTTATCCAGGTATTCCACATGAACGGTTTTCCACTTAACCATGTGAGGGCCTGATCTGGTTTCACTTAAAGAGGTAAAGGTGAAAAGGAGAAGACATTTTTATAGCCAACTGAAAAAATGCTTTATTAGAGACCTGAAGAACGAATCATACAAAATAAAATTACATCTAAGTATGTGGAACGCACAAAGTAGGAAACAATTTATTGTCGACTAATTAAGGCATAAAAAATCAGTAATTTTTCCCGTGTTATCCATGATTTGATATTGTTCTTATAATCAACAGGCAGCGTTTTCACATTCGTAATACACCAGGGACATTTTGATTTTCCAATCACTAAAAGCGATAGTTTCCCCATACTATCTTGGTTAGCACACAGTAGACCAATCAGGCGCTCCTTGCTGATTTTCTCCATGACAAGGTTCACCTTTCATCGTAAAAGTTGCTCTAAGTAGACATTTGTAGAACAGACCCGTTTCATCTGCGTTACATATGTTGTCAAGGGAATAATCTTTCAATGTGTAGGTAGTTCATTAATCAGCTGGCTGCAAACTGTCGGATTTACTACACTTCTTTCGCCACATATTTTTTTGAAAACCACGTCACTTGTCTTTTTGAACCAGTCAAGACAACCATTGCTACCACAAAACCCGGAAATATTCAACATGTAAGCAAAGCCATGCGCCTTTCCTTTAATTAATGAACCGTTTACGGGAATATTTCGCCCATTACACGATTTTATCCACTCCAATACACAACTTTCTATTTCTTGAAACTCTGGAATTGCAAAACATCTTTACTTTACCTTGTTCTTCTTGGCACTCAGATTCTATTTTTCACGGCTGGATTCTCGAGTGTAGATGTGGGAGCACTGAACTGTTTGCTACTATATCGCGAGATTTATCCTCGTCAATAAGTTCTAAAATGCGCAATTTGTCACTGGTGGTGCGATAAGTTAGCTTCTTCTTAGGCATTTGAAGAGTCTTTGAATTTCTCCCCATTGAATACCTCTCCAGTTACCACTCGAGGGTACAATAAATTCACACAATGTCCACAAAAATGATTGAATCACTAAAAGTATCCGATCCGTGTCCAACGAATAACAACGATATCACAACAAATACAACAAGACGATGGGTCCGATGACGAGGTATGTCTGAACTAAAGTGTTGGCTGATTTAGGAGGAAAAGCTGAGGCAGACGATACGAGAGTCGTCCTGCCTACTTATCGTGTCGGGCGATGACAGGCGCTTTCACGTGTAGAGGTAATAGCCTCTAATGTTTCACGTGCAAAGGTACCACCGAGAAATTTTTGGTTCCTCTTAAACGGGTAAAAATGTTCCACTTAACAAGTTTCTGGTGCTTCTAGTAGTCGGGACCGGCACTTTTGTTCCACTAAAAGAGGAATTCCATTTATGCAGGTTCCACTTATCCAAGTTCGACTGTACTACTAAAAATAACAAGATATTCAATCCAAAGGTATGTAAAGCTAATATCGTATGGTTACAACTATGCATTTCTAGGCTTACCAATTATTATCCCAAAAAACTATTAACCTATTTAAATTTAATAGATGTATTTGTTATAAAGTAAATTGGTCAAAATTAATCCGGGTGGCGATCAGGTCCACGAATTTTTATTCTTTGTTCTCTTTCAAACTTCATCGATGTATCCACATTTATAAAAAAATTGTAATATGTGTTGAAAACGTAATTGTATCAAATTGTGCATCTAAAATTCTCTTGATTTCATACGTAACAAACACAAAGTTTGGCAATATATATCATCCTTTGGGATATATGAAAATCCGCGGCCGGTTTGACCAAAATCCACACTAAGCCAAAACTAAACTCCTAAAAAGCCATTCACGTTGTGTATATTTTGCGTCCTTTTATCCATTTGCGCTATTATTATTATGGTTCGTTAATATTCTGCTGGCTAACCGAACAAAACAATCATCTCGATTTATATTATCCGTTTCGAAATAATGTGTTGACGATAAAAAAAAATGGTTTGGTACTAACAAAAAAACAATACCCAGATTTTATTATTACAGATTTACTTTATTCCTGACTGTGTACTGACGGTAGAGTGTCAGTATTATAACGCTTTTAGAAGCCTGAACACCTGAACAATTAAGAAAAGTGCAGATGGAGTTTCTAGACAGAATCAATATTTTTCTGCATCAAGGAGGAAGATATTTGGAGCCTTCATTACCTTAAGCGGCCCTTACAGGATCAATATTATTGTCAATATAGTCGTTAACTCCTTGAGGGTACCACCGTCAATATAGCCATAGCCTACACGGTTAATATTATTGTCAATAATTGTTCAATAGGTTTGTTTCCACCAATCGGATAAGTGAAATTGTGTCTTTCTAAGTTGAATATTCGTGGCGTTGTGTGTTTTGAAAACATGAACAATCGAAAATAGGTTGTGTAGCCATAATTATGCCTATCGGAGGTATTTGTCGAGTTCAGTGAAATCGATGGATGAAAGAGTGGTTGGAAAAACGTGAAGAATATTCTCACATAAGGCTGCTGAGGGAAATGGGATTGACAGATGCGGAACATTTTCACAATTATTTCAGAATGAAAGAAAGGACGTTCATAAAATAATTACAGATGGTGGAACCACCTTTGAGAACACAAACATGAGGGAATTCATCCTTGTTAATGAGAGATTGGCCTTAACTCTACGGTATTTAGCTACAGGAAGAAATTTTAAAGATTTGAAGTTGTCTGGCATCATGTCGCCTGCGACTAATAGCGAAGCTATAATTGAAAGGTATGAAACTCTTGTTCATGTCCGACGAGACTACATGAAAGTAAGTGTTTTAAATATATTTTCCATATACGTTCCTACTTACCTAAGTATATCTGTCTGCCATTAATCAGAACCTCTTCACTACCTATATGATGACAGTAGAAGTAGGGAAACGCATATTGAATAAATTAAAGCAAAAGATGATAGTAATTATGTATTCATTAAACACCAATAAAAAAATAGAACAAGAAGATAAAGTCGTCGGCGAAAAATTCTGATGTTGGTTGTAGATTAGTTGTGGTAGGTTATCACTGATTAGCAGTTGTGTTGGGTTACCACTGTGTGTAGGAGATTATTATGTGTGGAGAAGGAGTAATTAAATGTTGAGAAGGATGAAGTGCTGCCACGACTTGTTCCCGGTTGTGTGGCACTTAGAAGGCTTGGACATATTATCATACGGAGTTGCGATGGAGAGTGACCAAGCTTGCTTCAAGAAGCGCATCATTTATTGCTTTCTCAGCAAACTCTTCCTGCTTGGCATCCAAAGTGAATAGTTTTTCTCCCCAAGCCTTTGTGTGGTCGGTATGTTGCTGTCAGCATACGCCGAGTTTTCCAAATATGAACATGCCTTTTGTAGAAGCTCATTTTGTTTAGCAATCGGACCTTGCGTTCTAGCTTTTTTATTTTGAGGGTTTAGGAAGATGCTGTTGGGGCGATGATACACATGAATTGCATAACAGCTGAAGAAGCTCCGTAATTATTTTGCCCTCTCCTTCGTCCTCTTCCTGAATCGGTATCTGAAAGTAAGAGGTTGAATTTAATAATACAATGAATGTAATACTGGTAGACGTTTTAAAATGTGTTCTTCAGTTCCATCAAACTAACTTTACACCTATACCTAATGTAATAATCTGCAATTGCTCAGAACCTCTTCACTACCTATATGAAAGTAGTTAACATAACAGTAGTAGTAGGGAAACGCATATTGAATAAATTAAAGCAAAAGATGATAGTAGGTATCTATTCATTAAACAGCAAAAAAATACAACTAGAAATAAGGCAATTAAAATTCAAAATCCTCAATCTGTGAAGGTGTTGAAAACGTCGTCGGCGAAAAATCCTGATGTTGGTTGTAGATTAGTTGTGGCATGTTATCACTGATTAGCAGTTGTGTTGGGTTAGCACTGTGTGTAGGAAAAGAGTAATAAAATGTAGAGAAGGATGAAGTGCTGCCACGACTTGTTCCCGGTTGTGTGGTACTTAGAGGGCTTGGACATTGACATACTTTATTTATTTTTACAGAGTTGCGATGGAGAGTAACGAAGCTTGTTTCAAGAAGCACATCATTTATTGCTTTCTCACCAAACTCTCCCTGCTTGGCATCCAAATTGAGTAGTTTTTCTTCCCAAGCTTTTGCGGTTGCTATCAGGGTACGCCCAGTTTGTTTATCAATCGGACATTGCGTTCTAGCGTTTTTATTTTGAGGGTTTGGAAGATGCTGTTGGAGCATGATACAGATGAATTGCATAACAGCTGAAGAAACTCCCTAATTAGTCTGCTCTCTCCTTCGTCCTTTTCGTGGATCGGTATCTAAAAGTAAGAGGTTGAATTTAATAATACAATGAATATAAGCTTGCAGACGTTTTTTAATGTATTCTTCATTTCAATCAAACTAACATTACACCTATATCTAATGTAATAATCAACTATTGACATTTGTACAACTATTTAACTTTTAACTCTCTTAACGTGTTATGTTTTAATGTTTTTAGTTTCCCACAACTGCAGCAGAATGGATTGACATTGCTCATGAATTCGAGTTTCGACACCAATTTTGTAATACTGTGGGTTCTCTGGATGAGAAACACGTACCTATAATCAAACCAGATAACTCGGGATCTTTGTATTACAATTACAAGGGGGTTTTCAGTATCGTGCTGTTGGCTTTAGTTAATGCAAAAAAAAAAGAATTAATAATGGTAGACGTTGGAATGAACGGCCGAATATCTGATGGGGAATTGATGTTCTACTCGAAATTGATGTACACTGATCTCACAATCCAATAACATAAGTGATACAATATTTACTGCACAAAGGGAAGAAGTGGGGCTTACATCAACTCGCCCTGCAGATGCCTGTCTGTTCGAATTAAGAATTTTGAAAACCAAGAATTTTCCAAGGAATGTTAAAGGAAAAATTAGCCATTTTTTCAATCGAATTAGCATTTAAAAAAATAGCAGTTTTTTCAACCAATTTAATTTGCTTGATTGATGGAAAATTCTTAATTAGACTTGGAAATTCTAGATATCAAGATAGAGGTAAAAAGTTAGAACAACTTAGGTGTAGGTATACACAAGAAAGTAGGAAAATTAAGATGAAAACACGACTCACCGGTTCCTCTGTTTCTGCTTCACTTGGCTCCTCATCTTGGCTCTTTCGAGACCTCATTGATGTGGCAATCTGCTTTGGTTCTTTCCTAAAATAGGTTCGTGGGCTGTTTATTTTCTTCTTTACATCTTCTCTTTTGGCCCCCGGGTTCATCCTCACTATAAAGGGTTTTAGGCAGTTTAGCGTAGCAATCCTAGCTAGTTTATTTCTGTATTTACGATTTTCATAATTCCATAGTTGTGGAGACAGTTGAAATTGCTCAATAAAGATCCGACGGTCGTAGACTTCCGGGCGTTAATTCCCCTTGCCACGTACATTATTTCATCTACCTGAATCAAAGTCTTACCGCTTTACCGCTAAAGTGTTTAGACATCGTCTCAAGGTCACTCGAATAATCCATAATACTCCGCACAAAGATCACTTCCTTTTCCTACGAAAGCGCAGCAACAACTAAGTAATGACAATATCCTCCACTTTTAAATATAGTCGCCCCGAGATCACCAAATCTGGATTTCATCAATATCGCTTCAATATCGACCGTCAAAACTCTTTTTCTCACCTTTCCTGATGAATATTATTGTCAATATTCTTGATCGTGTAAAGGACGCTTTAAGCCCTTTGTTTGTTTCATTACTTCTGTAAATATGTTTATCACAATTGACTTAGATATTTGTTTTTTATTAAATTAGTTTATTTCGTATTCGTTTTATAATGTTTTTGTATTTAAATCACCCTAAATTTATTTTAAATAAACTATAATTTTATTTTAAACAGAAATAGTAGTAAATACTATGCAATTTCAGATTTTCATGTTTGTCGTAAAAACCGCTAAAAATAGGAACAGGGATATTACATATGGATCGACAAGAATTTAATACTACAATATTTGCTCTAAACTATACAGGGTATTTTATTTAAGACAATGGAGAAAACTAACTTCACTGCCGGCAAAGGTGATACTAGTATACTGAGTACCCTGTAGATTTGATAATAAATTCAATCAACAGGCATTTATATTTGTTTACACAGTTCTCAAGTTATAATAGCATTGTAACTTGTGAACCGCTGAATAGATTACTTTCAATATATCAGAGGATACCCAAGAGTTTTAAATAAAATTAAAATATATATGGTATTCCATGTAACAACATAAGTTTTTGATGTGACAGTTTTTGAAACACCCTATATATTTGAATATATTTCTAGAAGATGCGTATTTGACTGCTTGTAGCATCCCAAAAATTTCCAATTGTTACCAATCATACACACCGAGTTATCGGAAACGGACGTACTATTGCCCCACCTTGCGGCGTTTTTACGGCTAATAACGTTTTCCGCATTCGATTTTCTATCGTACTCCGTTCTCCCAGTCAAGTTTCTCTAATCTCATTTTTAGATAGTGCCTTACCCATCGATCCATACCAACTCCAGTACAGCCTCGGTTATCCGAGTCCCGACTAAACGAGTTCCAGGTTAACCGAGGTATGTACATAGCCCCAGAAAATAATTTAAAAAAATTCGTTCGGATAATGTGCCGCGCAGAGCGAATCCGCTTAATATAGCAGCAAATCGATTATAATACTGTACTGCGTATACAATACTGTACTGTACTTATATTAGTCAGAGTAGTGTAAAAGTAGTAACGTCGGACGCACAAAAGATTGTAGTGGTAGGGGGCGGTCCGCATAGATCGTTTGCCTACTGTCACTGACCTAGGTAGCTTTTTGAATGTGCTAGCGAACAGTTCGTTAACAGCGTGTTTTCATTTATTTGTATTTGTTACGTGATGAGTGCTAAACGCAAAAGGACTGTTGACTCTTTGGAGACTAAATTGCAAGCCATTATTTGACTCGATAAAGGAAAGACAATTACAAAAGTGGCTTCAGATATAGGTGTGGGACAAGTGACCGTTGATTGGAGAAGAAAACGGGCTGTAATTGAGAAATGGTGTTCGCAAAAAGACAACGAGAGTGATAAACGAAAAACTATGAAAACCGGAGAGCCTTGTTTATCTGTTTTACACAGCTGCGGAGCAAAGGAAGTCCAGTGAGTGTGCCTGTGCTACAGGAAAATGTTACTGAATTACATGTAAAGTTTAAACCCGGAGAAGAAGAATTTATAGCAAGCAGAGGGTGGCTTCATCGCTGTAAACAAGATTTGGAATCAGGGAGCTAAACATTTCTGATGAGAAGTTATCATCCAATCATACAGTTCAAGGTCGAATTTGAAGCTCTGTGTAAAGATGGAGATTTCTCACCTCAACAGATTTTTAACTGTGACGAAACGGACTTGAATTACCGTGTGCTTCGTACGAAAATACTTGCTTCTAAAAAAGAGACTTTCACACTTATGGCTAAAAGATAGGGTCACACTTATGGCTTGCTCTAATGCAAGCGGGGATTCTAAGTTAACGTTATTGATGATAGGGAAATGTGCCAAGCGACATGCTTTAAAAAATTTGTCTATTCTTAGTTTCTGTGAGGTACAAAAGTCAGAAAAATATATGGATGGACGCTAAAATTATTAAAGACTGGATTTTCACTGACTTTGTGCCACAAGTTGAAAAGTTTTTAAAAGAAAACAATCTGGCTCGAAAAGCTATTTAGTAAAGGAGTACTGCTCTGCTCATCCTGCTCTGCTCATCCTGAAGAAATGGTTTCTGGTGATATTAAGACCATGTTTTTACCCCCCAACGTTACGCGTCTTCTTCAGCTCATGGACCAAGGTGTGATGGAAAACCTGGAGCGTAGCTATAAATGCAAGCCTCGTTAGCGCAATTGATGAAGGAAACGACGTCATACAGACTCTTAAAATATCAGAATTAAAGATGTTGTTTACATGTCAACTGAGGCATGGAACGAGGTGAAAAGTTCTACTCTGCAGAAGCCGTGGAGGAAGTTATTAAACGGAAAATCAAGAAACTTTGTCCATAGAGCATAAAGATGTAGTCGAGCTACAGACTTACATAGCTAGCTCAAAGATTGGCAGATGAAACAATCACTGAAAACGATGTAGCCGAGTGGATCAACGCCAATGAACCATTGGAAGTGACTGATGAGATCACAGTAAATGCATTGAATGTAGAGGCTGAAGAAAGTGAAAGTGACAATGAAGACATTGAAATGGAGAATGAGAAAATCAGCCACAGTGAAGGATGCAAAGCGATAGGAAAGGCCATCGAGTACTTAGAGCAACAGTCAGAGACTACTTCAGCAGACCTTCTACTGCTACGACGATTGCGTGAAACGGCGGCAAAGAAGCGTGCGAGCTCATTTAAACAGAAAACACTTATGAATTTCAATAAGAAATAACTTTTTTAACTGGAACATGTATTGTATGTAGTATGTGTTTTTTTCATTTTGTATTTTTATTAATTTTATATTTGTACGTCATTTTTTCATTTAATATTACAGTAGATGCCTTTTCTCACATCTTCGAACACGTTTTCATTGATTTCAAAAGTTTACAGTGATTTTTACGTTTTCCTTGCAATTTTTGACGAGTCCGTGTTATGCGATTTTTCGATTATCCCAGCTACCCTCGGTCGACATTAGCTCGGATAATCGAGGCTCTACTGTACGTGAAATTTTAGCGATTGATTTGATGTTTTTTAATTCTCTTGAATCGTGCACACTTGCAAGATCGAATTATTCACTTAACTAAATTAATGGAGTAGCTAATCGAAAGCAATGAAATAAAGAACTGAATTACGAATTAAAATGTTATAAGATGTTTTAATCAATTCTACTTTCAATCAATAATTAACTTCACTTTTTGGTAAAATATGTCTAATCTTTATTTTTGATAATAATTATAATTTATTAAACTAAAATGCTTTCTTTAATTTGATCCCCGATAAGATTTAATAAATTTCAGAAGATAACCCCCCCCCCTCCCCAACTCTTTTTGTACCCTCGTGACACTACCTCATAAAATGGGGCGTGACAATATTGATACAGAATACGATGCACAAAATATGAAGCAAGTGTTACCTATGAAACTTATTTGAGCTATTGAAGCATTTGATCTCAGTGTAAAATGGAATAACTGAGGTGACAAGAAATCCATGAAGTTGTTACAAGAAATCCAAGAAATCCATGATTGTTCTTATCAAAGCGGGATTATAATTTGTTTACTTTATAACTACTACACTGCTTTTTATATTTTATTTTATTTACTCGTAACATCAAAATGTTCGTGAATGAGATTAAACAGATTATACAGGGTTGGTTTAGAATTTGCTGATCTTATTATAATAAAGTACTTAATGCTTATATGATATACGTATAAAGGCAACAACAAGTTTAAATAGTTTGGTTTATTGTTTTCTAATATTTATAACTTCATATGTATGATTCTAAATGAGATTTGAATATACTGACAATATGTTGTGAATCTAATTAGAACGCACAAATTATTAGAATATTCCATACCATTTTCCAGTAGCAAAATAGCAAGGGGCTTCCCCATTATGTGGTCTCGGATGGGGTCAAAGCAGAGGCTGTAATAGCCTTCCGTCGGGAGGAGGAGGGGGATATAAAGGTGGTCTGGAAGGTTGTTACGGCGGTCAAGGAGGTAGTTACGGCGCTCAAGGGGGTGGTTACAACAATGGTTACGGCGGTGGTGCCAGAAGGGGTGGTGGTTTTGGAGGTCGAGATCGTAGTTGCGGCGGCTGTGACTTTTGCAGTAGAGATAGTATACATCGCAGCTCCGGAGGTGGTGGATTTGGCGGTGGCGGTAGGGGTGGTTATAAAGGCGGATCCTCTGACATGATTGTTCAAGAAGATACTATATTTGTGTCCGGCATTGTACCTGATATCAACGAAGACGATATTGATTTTGGTGCAATTGGCATAATACAGATCGGAAAAGACTTTGAAACCC
This sequence comes from Adranes taylori, assembly GCA_009867245.2. NCBI lineage: Eukaryota > Metazoa > Arthropoda > Insecta > Coleoptera > Staphylinidae > Adranes > Adranes taylori. Next base: position 10,717 of record WYDF02261430.1, read on the forward strand.
AAGATTTGGCTATACAAAGATAAACAAACTGGTGAGTCAAAAGGAGAAGCAATCGTAACTTACGATGATCAAGATGCTGCCCGTTTAACTATCACCTGGTTCGACGGCAAAGATTTTCAGGGCAATAACATAAAATACAAATGGCTATCAAACGTGACAACGTGGTGGTGTCGGTCGAGGCGGTCCAGGTGGTGGTCGGGGCGGAATGGGTGGAGGGCACGTCAGTGGAGTTGGCGGGCGCGGCGAGGAGGTGGACGTGATGAAGATCGCGATCGCGATGGTCGAGACGTTGATTGGCGTTGTCCGAATCCCAATTGTCGTAATCAAAACTTCTCATGGCGTTCAGAGTGCAACCGTTGCAATGAATCTAAGCCATCAGGTTGCGGTGGCGAAGGTGACGGCGGCAGAAGAGATGGGCCACCCCGTGGGAGAGACGGTGGTGTTGGGGTCGTAATCGTGATGGCCGTGATGGTGATTGGCGTTGCCCGAATCCCAATTGCGGAAATCAGAAATTCTCCTGGCGTTCGGAATGTAATCTTAGTGGCGAAGCGAATCCAGGCGATGATGGGGACATCGGCTTAGGTGGTGGCAGTAGAGGAAGAGGTAGACCACCTCATGACGGCTGTGGAAGTGCCAGTTTCATAAATGGGCGTGACGACGGTGATCGTAATAGCTGTAGAGGAGGATGGGATAGGCCGCCACGTGAAGGAGGAGGAAGCGGTCGTGGTATGGGTGGTGGTCGCGGAGTAGGAGGTGGAAGGAACCGAGATCGTTCCAGGCCGTATTGAAACAATGAAGTTAGAATTTAATGGATTCCCTAAGCCTCATAGACTTGTAATTATTTTAAGTATTTTATTTTTGACTATGATTATTAATTAAAAGTATTGTGCAATTTTATTTTAAGCGAAATAAAAAAACAGTTAATATGTTAGTGGAATTAAATTATTGAATGACTAGGATTTAACGCAGATGTTGTAGACTGATCCAGACCAGTAATATGACTCGCAGATATGAAGATGGCGTGAAATAAATTGTTCAAGGTAATTTGTGACGAAAAAAAATGAATGCTGCGTTCATAAAGAATTTCCTCGTTGTCGGCGAAGTTGTAACAGAACAAACGTGGATGGTGCTCCTCTCACGTTACTTTATATAACAATCTTTTGCCGGGTGTAGCGGGTAATAGCACATCACCTGGAGCTTTTGGTGGTAGCGGTGAACCGGGGTGTGTTCTTTCTGTTGTTTTATAGATGTGGTTGGTGCAGGTATGGTTATAAGCAAGCGTGGTATGCGTGAACAGAGCTGCTTCATAGGTCTCTCAAGTGTTTATTTATGATCATCTCTGTTGAGCTGATAAGCCAGATGTTCGACGTTTCTCTTCTTCTGGTGCTTCCCTCCTCGTTTTCTCATTGAAAATGTAGAAATGTTGAATTTAATTTAATTTGAATTAAATAAAATAAGCGATTTTTGTTGGTAGCGCTTACTACAGATGCCAATCAGGTTCAAAAGTGCGAATTTAGGATTTAGCTCACTGTGTAAGAATAGACTAGGCTACCTAATGGAGAGTTCTACTAGTTGAAGTGTGCGAGATCCTTACTCAACATCCACTAGCATCAGACCTAAAATGTGTTTGAGGAACGCTTGGAGTAACCAGCATCGTTTAGGCCTGGGCTGAAGGGATAATCCGCTAGAAAAATTTTGGTAGGTTCGAATTTCAAACAATAGACAAATTTCTTTGAGTCGTTAAATTTCTAAGAATAAAAGTTGCATTATTTTGTTGGGGAAAGCATAACTGGTGGTATTTTATAAACACATGCTAGTATTAGCTATGCATGACCGAACGCTTAGGGAAGCATTGCATTCAAAACGCCTTTTGCTAAATGCGAGAGCTAATATCCAAATGGATTCATCGAAAGCAAAGAGGGTGCATAGCTTACCGATTTATTTAAAAACGAGTGGTGGAAATATTCGTTAACGCTTTCTCCACTTAAAAATGATAATAATAAATCGCCCCGCGAAAGAAATATCCAAATGCCGAAATATATTCTCTATCTGTGTGAAAAATGAACTAATACATTTATAGGATAAAACTTGCCGCCGTATCTTGTATTGCCAGTGGTGAAAGATGTTAAGGAGAACACGCATTGAGAATAAACGCGCGTGAATATCGGAACGATTGAAGATATTTCCCCATACACTTCGGCAAATCCTTTTTTAATACTCCCGCGACAAGCGGTATATTTGACAATTTACGCGGGGCATTATATTTTAAGCGAATTACATCTTTATATTATTAATTTATATTAAAATTATATTCACCAGTTCATGTTTATTTTATCGATTTGATTAGTAAATTTATATTACATGAAAGAGGATTACTCATTAAATTGATGATTTATTAGAGAATTGCTTATTGCAGTCGTTAAATAATTAATAATGTGGTATCAAAGTGTAATTCATTTGAATGCCTTCTCAAGCACCAGAATACTGTACAAAATTTGTATACAGTGAGATAAATTTTGAAGCGTTTAAATACTTGACGCGTTATATTTAAGAGCGTTTATTAACATCTATTTTTACTGTAATCATAAACACTATTTTGAATTGTAATAACCCTATTAGCTATAGTACTATAAAAACTTCTACAGGGTCCGAGGAAAGTTCTGTTATCAGGTTCAAGTCGGTGTATCTATCAAACTGTAAATGAAAGCATATTGCGTAACAACGATACTGGCAGCGTTGCAGACCGCCATCAAACGGGGCAAAAAAAGTTGGTAACAAGCACAGAAATTGTGCAAAAACTGAAGAGCCAAATTAAACGAAATCCACGACGCTATGTAACTCAAATGGCAAAAAACCGAAAGCTGAATTGAAATACTGAAAAATGAACTTCTATTAGGGTCATACAAGACGCAAAAAGTTCGCCATCTTGATGAACGCGGCGCAAGCTGCGCTAGAAAGAGGAATGGAGCTGGTGCGTACAAACGTTGCTAGTTCCTGAACATCATTTTTTTTTGGATAAAAAACCTTTCACCATTCAGCCAATGATAAACACAGGAAACTACTGCCTTTGGTTAGAGGGAAATTCAAACAATACTTTAAACACTCATGTGACGATGAGGTCGCAAAAACCTTCAACCATCAGGGCTCCTCCGATTTCAGTAAAACGTGACGTAACGGTAAAAGCGACTGAGTACAAACGAAAACTGTTGCTAGGTGTATTGCTGCCATGGATGCGTAAACAATTCACTTCGAAGCCGTATATATTCGAACGAGACTCAGCCCGGCGCATCGAGCCAAACTGAAGCAAGTGTTTTTATAAAAAAAGTGTTCCATACTTCATTTCCGAGAAGCAATGGTTCGCCAATTTATCCCATGCGAATCTAATTTTTTTGAAGTATGTTAGAGGTCAGAATGTCAACTAAAAGATATGAGTATGGATGCATTGAAAGCGGCTCTTCGTACAGAATGGGCAAAAATTCTATAACAGCATGTTTGTGTAACATTCTTTCCCAGATTGCAGGCCATAATCTAAGTAGACCGAGACCACATCGAGCATTGAGGTGAAATTCTTTGATCAGATTATATTTTCAATATTTTGGCTAAATTTGGAATAAAACTTTCAAAAAATATAGAAGATATGGCGTTTCGAATGGATAACAAAACCTCCCTCGGACCCTCTATATACTCTTAGTATGATATAAACGTATCTTTATCCGGCGAGCTTTGTAGTAATCCCGTGTGGTAGCTTTCTGTTGACGAAGGAACGACACTGGACAAAAGTTATTGTGTTGTTGTGGTTATTTTCTAAGCTCTGCAATATTTGAGTAATATAATTTAAATCGATCAATATCCCGAAAATTACATTTCCAATACTGTTCGCATTCTTCATCTATAGTTTTAAATGACTAACATGTTCTTAAAATTATACTAGTTTAAGTCTTAAATTTAATATGTTTGATCTAGAGGTGCGCACAAACCATTTGCCCATCTGCCCCAGACCGCCCTATTTTTTAAAGCAACAAGGGCCTTTAAGACTCCTAGGGCGCTTAAGGTCTTATGGCGCTTAGTGCCTTTATGGGCATTTCGATCGTTAAGCGCTTATGGTCTATAGGGCGCTTTTGGCCTTAAGGGTGCTTTAGGTTAATGGTAGGCGGGCGGTTTTGGAGTGTTCAGGACTCAAAGAACCTAACAGGTTTTTATGCATAACTAAAAAAATTTAGATCGGGCTCGGGCGCGTCCTCACTTACAAATGCCGATCTTTAGTTTGACTTGTATACATTGGACGTTTTTAACTCTCGCTATTTTTTATCAATATCAAGAATTCAAGATTGGTTTTTATTGACCCTGAGAAATCTTGATATATTTGGAAAATTATGGACCTGTTTACTCAGTAAATTAACAAGCATGAGCTAGTAAAGTTATAATATACTTGTTGGCTAGATTAAAGCGGCGTTTAAATTGTCGTACTGAATGACTCAAACCTTTGGCAATTAGTTGGAGTACCTTATGTCTAGAATCAATTACTCAGCGTGTGATTTCTAAATTAAAAGTATCAATTTACTACATAAAAGTTTAGTCTTATATATGAAACCAATTCTTAAGTAGCTATAAGTAATTGGAGATAGTTCTACCCCGCCGCCAATAATAATAAACAACCTTTATTGGCATTACCCACGTATACAATCAAATAAAAGAAAAATACTACACCATATAATTACCAAAATAAAAACAGAAACAATAGCACAATCCCATAATGAAAGTTTAAGGAAGAAAACACTTTTGGGGAAGTACCGACTCGAATTTATCTAGATTTGGAGCGAAACATGAAATGCACGTTGGTAATTCAGATCCCTGTATTATTGGTTGTCTACTTTTATCAAATCACTTTAATCATTCAACCCTAGATGGCTCCTCACCTATCTATCCAATGTCTGGGCTGTAGTTTCAGTGTATTCAATGTACTATTATATCTTCTCTCTACCTCCCTTCTCTGTATGTTCGCTCATTTCTCGCATAGTACCGCGTATCTTTGTCGTTATGTTTTAGTTTTAGTATTTAATCGATATTTGAGATTTGCAGGAAGTCCCCGATTTTCGAATCTTGCAGGAAGTTTGAATTTTAATTTTGCTTATTGGTATTTATATTATTATTTTTTATTATGTTATTACTTACTGGTATGTATTAATCTTTCTCATTTTATTATACAACACGAAATTTTTAATTACCAGTCATTCTTATATCGATGTAATTAATGCATCATGCATCCTTGTTGACTGACTAGAGCCTTGTTTTATATTTTCTGCCCCGGATGACGTTACTTAGTTGTTTAGGATATATAATTATTTCATTGCAAATTAATTTAAACCATATAAATTTTTTTATATAATGGCCGCGAAACGGATTCGAACTCTCCAGACCAAATATTTGTTCTGGCGACGTAACTAACTCCTCTACGAACGCAAACTAAATAAAATGGAAGTAAGAGATATATAGAGAAATAAGCTGTGTGTTGTGCGCGCTTGATGTACTGAACGCATTTTTATTGACTTCGGGCGTTTACAGATGAGCAATATGGTTTAAAACGTATATATTTTAACATATGATTCCGATTTTCGTCATATAAGGGTAGTCTACTTACTCCGGTAGATGATGCTCACAGAATATGCTAAATATACAGGATAGTAACGCCTTAAATCTCTTAAGACATGTATGTGATTTATGTATAAATAAAATTTTGATTCACTACAGATGTTATAAATATAGAGGTTGGTAAATAAAAATAAGGCTGAGTTTACAAATATGTTTATGTATAATACGAATTTATTAATGTCATTGTACATTATGCCATTAATGTCAAACAAAACTGAGTAGAATCTGCACATTCGAGGAAACTTAGCGAGCTTTGTCAGTCTTGGCTCTGCAGAAAGTGTTCATTGGGTCGATTGGGCCTTTGTTTTGACGTCATATCCGAACACCTATATTTCGTCACCAGTTATGATTTGTTTGAGCAATTCTGGATTGCTGTTGATTTAATTAAGCAAACTCCTGAGGAGTGTCAATCCAACACTGCTTTTGATCAAAATTTAATAATTAGGGATCAAATTTTGCTACAATTTGTCTCACACCCAAATCATCTGCAATAGTCGCCTAACATGAGCTAAGTGGAATGCCAGCATCTTCAGCAACATGTTTGATAGGGTAGATTGGGCGGTTGTCTATAATTATTTTTTCTATGTTTTTGTTATCATTATCAGTTATTATTGTTTTAGGATAACCAGGACGTTTGACATCCTCAACATTTTTACGGCCCTCTAGGAATCACTTTACCACTTATAAAAGTTTATTTTATTCATACAAGAATTATCAAAAGCAACATTTAACATGCCAGAAGGAGGCTTGCTACTTTAATTTCGAGCAGACGCAAACAAAATATGTAGAATACGAAAACTGGCTGTACTACTTTTCAAAATACTCAACCTGACAATCTATGCACTTTTTCATATGAATAATCCAGTTGTTATATCATTTACAACAGTCCGAAGATGGTACGTTCATCACGGCCGTTTTTAAACACTTCAGCTGCATATTCTAGACTTCAAAAATGTTGACCATGCAATTCATTTTTGGAAATGTATAAAAGTCGTTTGGTCTTAGATCAACGCTGTATGGAGGATGGGCAAGTAATTCCACCTTTTAGGTGGTTAAATAATCAATTGTTCGTTGCGCTATCTAGGAGAAAATGTTCGTTGAGCATTGTCCTGGTGCAGAGTCTTTGATTTTTCTGCAGTTGAATTCGCAATATGGGTATTTGAAGATGTTTTACCATCTTTGCGAATTCAACTGCTTCCTGCTTTTTTGATCTCATTACTAATGAGTAGAGACCTAGTTCGGATATGAAAATCGTATCTGGATGTAAATTTTAGGACAAACAAGTACAGGAACAATACGCTCTTATTATCAATTCGTTCTATGAACAGTTCCAGTCAGGCAAAAAGTTAACTCTTATTGCTTGATCAGATGTTTATACTCTAAGAATGTAGCAATATCACGGGCTTTAAACCAATATACTGCACTCTACGGCTGGCATGCCGTGCGCTACACTGTATGTTTTTTCAACGAACAACATTATTAACTTGGGTTTTAATTGGAAGCACGTTAACTACTTATATTATAAAGACGTCAGCAATTTATCAGTACTTATAAAGTAAACTTTACACGGATAATTACTGAAATATTTACCCAAGGTCTGGTAACTTCACCAGGATTTGTGTGTGTTTTCCACAAGCAACAATGTAATTTTGGCTTCAATCTATAGGAAATACATATTTTTACATTTAAATACATGTAAATAGCACAAGCACAAACACGATTATCATTAAAATTAATTTCACTTTCTATTTATTTTCGAATCAGATAACAACCAAAATAAAACATTCAATATTTCTTCGTTATCGGAAAAAGCACTCTATATAATGGGTTAAAATTATTGCGCATGCGCTTATTAAACAACTGATAAGACTATAGTATGCAAGGGGGAGGATGGGCCTATTGGCTGTGCTAACATATATGTCACATGATATCGCGCACAGCCTACGCCTTACCTACTGTCGAATATCAAATTTGACGTGCCTCAGTTGAATCCTTGGAGTGTTTCTTTGCACCATTTGACTGGAGCCTATATTTACCTAGAGTTAAATTATCCGGTATCTATCGAGAACATGTTTTTATTACATTAAAGTGATCATACAAAATTTGATTAATCTGCTTCATATCAGTGCCTAAACGGGACTGAATTTCCCTATATGTCACATGACAATATACCATTACCATTTCTCTTACAGCATTAAAGTTTTGACCATCACAAAATTCATAACTTACACTGCTCCAACTAAATTTAAATTCTCGATACCACCAAAACACAATTGCACGTGATGGTGTCTCGTCACCAAAAGCAGTTATTAGATCAGTCAAACACTCTTTTTCACATTTCTGCAATCGAGAATAAGACTTATTGATCGAAAATACTCACGATTTAAATCCATATTTTCTTTTCGATTATCGTTACTTTAAAATTAAATTATACTCGAATCGCTCACAACATTAAACTTCTGTCACTTATGTTTATCACAATAAAGCTCAGATTTTACAAATGTTCATGAGTCAAGCATCAGATAACTATAGTCTTGCGATAACCAAAAATTAAAGCAGCACCCTCGTATTCTTAGCACAAAACTTAATGCAAATTCTTTGTTCTATTTTTTTTACAAGTGAAACATCGACGTGACACTAAAATACAAGTAACATTATTTACAGCTAGCAGTAAACTAAATTTCCAATATGACTGCAGCTGTCAACAATCAACATACGTTTAGGGAAATAACTACGAATCAAACAACAACAACAAAATCTTACCAGTTAGACTTCTGCAACCAGCAAAATTAAAACACTCCAAATATTATCTGATACTATCTAGAATATG
>WYDF02261441.1:0-19192 GCA_009867245.2 Adranes taylori
CTTTAATACCTGGTATTAAGGGCACAGGTATTAAGGGTGTTGATAAAGTTTAATACCTGATAGCAGAAATGGCCATCCACCCGCGGTTCATCGGAAATTTTTTCTAACTTAATCTCATAGACGTTACATATCATTTTCGAATTGACACCTATTCACTTAAACATTTTTTATTTTTCCCTATCGTTTATAGAGTCAGAGGTATATCAAAAACTTTTTTAAACTTTAAACGTGGCAACATCGCGGTGTATACCAGTTGGAGGTATAGCACTAATTTCATTCGACGCATAATACAAGACACTATATGCGAGCAGAATTTCAGCCTTTTAGTTTCAACAATGAAATTTTCAATGAAATGATCAGTTTCAACCTTTATTAAATTTATTAAATTGCAAAAGCATCATTTTATAGGCCTCATAAAACGTAAAATATTTTTTTATGGCAATTTGCTTCTGTTCTATTATAGATATAGATATTTGCTTCTAGATATTATTACATGAATATATAAATGATGAATGTCGGTTGCCATGGCGACAAATTGAAACTTTTTAAGTTATTTAGGGTTATATCTTTGGAACCATTAGAGGTGAAGACCCTCATGCCTGGTATTAGTTTAAAGAGAATCACAATGATTATCAACATACGTAAAAATATATAGGATGTTACTTAAAAGTTTTTGGAAAATTTTGTATTACTCAAAATAGGTGCAGTACTTTCATAAAACGTACTTTTAAAACAACTAATTAAACTAAATACAGGTACAGTTTTAAGAAAATGGACCGCATCGTTTGCAAAGAAATAGACTGTATATTGAGAAAAAAATGTTTCAAATAAAATCGAAGGCGCGTTGGGTAGCCATAATGTTTCTTTATATGTCTTATCTATTATAGTTTCTGAGATATATGAAAACGTTTGTTAAAAATCAAACATGGCAATGTCGTGTTCTATAACCGTTGGCAACATGGTACTAATGTCATCCAATGTAGGGTAAATATGGTATATGTGTGCTAAATTTCATGTTCTTGGTTTTAAAACTGAAGTTCTGAATACAAAACCATGGCGCACGCCTGCCATATTGGATTTATAAAAAATTGCTATCTTAAATACATCTTCCATACAAAAATTAAATAGAAATACAAAATTACAAAAAATTAAATACATCTTTCATATACTCATACGTACCTTGTTCGTATATGGTATATGAAAGATAAAAAGTTTGCTTGAATGAAATGTTTGTATTTTGTTTGCGTACTCTTTAAGATTAATATAGGAAAATGTTTATAAACTTACTAAACAAAAGAATTATAATAATAAAATACATTGATGAAAATAATATCATATTTGTTTCGTTCTGAACTGAATGAACAATTAGTGTAGTCATGCAAAAGCTATACGTCAAATAGGAATGTACATTAAACTTAGTTACTCGTACATTATTTAAATTAATTTTATTGTTGGACCTTAATAACAATTTGCATTTATTGAATTTATAGTAAATTATTACATACATAACTACTAGTTAAATATAATCTTAGTCAACTTTTTTAAGTTGCATGCAAGTATAGTATTGCGGATTTTCATTTGTTGGCGTTTTGGGATAATTGAGAACACTTGGGATCTTGGGTATACTTAGTTTGTTGCTCAGTTTTATGGGAGATTCATATTCATGTGATATATTATTTTCCGACTTAGATCTTGGTTTTTTCATATCTAGTACGGTTTCCACGTACAGATCACGATGTAAATTATTGGTGATTTTTTCGAAGCTTCCACATTTTGAACGATTCTTGATGGTTGCTAAATTTACATCTAAATTCGATTCATGTTCAGTCGATGAACTATTACGCTCAGTATTCGTACTTTCTGTCGGATCTGAAATAAATATACATATTGAATACATATTTGTCATTATAGACATATTGCCGCGTCGCGAAAATATAAGGGTTCAAGCAAATAGTAAATTAACACATAAATTAGAGAATTAGATCGCAACATTTTTACATGCGTACAAAATTTGAATTGGATATATATGTAGCTAATATATGTATATATTAGGGTAGCCATCTCAGACCTGGGTCCCGCCCGGAGACGATAACTAAAGAAAAACACATGCATAATTATTTAATTTTTTTTATTTATATAAATTAACAAATTCAAAACTCGCATTCCTACGAATTAAATACAATTTCTAGTTATCATAGAGTAGTAACTTACTATGAATATAACTGATAAAAAACAAACTATTTGAATTTTTGAGGTCAAAAATAAACGTGCGGTAGTAACTTTAACGCTTAAAAAATAACTGCGTTTAATTATACAAATAATTAACAATATATACATATAAAATTAATAACAATCATAGTAAATCATAAAATAATCAAAATCACGTTTAGTAAAATGAGATTAAACTCTTAAATTATAGACATAAAAAACCAAATCTAATCATAATATTGTACATACGATGAAATCTTTTCCTTCTGAAATATTTAATGAACATGGTGAATTAAAATCCATTCAATCATTTTACTTCTAATTGATTTGATTTTTAAAAGCATTCCTCGGTCAATAGACTGCTAAACTAGCAAATATATAATGTACTTGTTAAATGATAAATAAACTATTCAAATTGTTTTGTTTTTATATATGTATGCGATATTCTTATGACATTGACTTTTAAATTAATATCTATTAACCTGTATTTAAAATACTAAAAGAATGATATATTTGATAAAATTAATAATTTAATAAATTAAGAAAATTGCTTCAAGACTTTTCCCCTGTTCATCCCTGGGATGAACATCCTATGTTGTTGCTACTTAGTTTTAACTGTAATTAGACTTAATTACTATTCATGAATTAAAAAGGGTTGTTTAGTATCTATTATTAGAATGAGTTATTTTTAACCAAATTGTTGCTATAGCTACTTCAAGTGTATTAAGTGTCAGATTCTTAATATTTCAAAGTACGTCTCGTGTTATATGGGCATCATGTTAGGAGTTATCAAGTTCATTCAAATCAAATTCAGATGAAAAAAAAAAACGCAAATATTTGAAATGTGTTACCTCCACTGTCATCCATATTGTAAAAGTAACTTCGATTATGTATAAAACGAGGACTTAAATCCAAATATTCAGCTTGGTCCGAGAGCATTTTCTCAAATGTTAAGATCAAATTCCGAAATGTCGGTCGAGCTTCTGAATCTATGTGCCAACAACTTAACATCACTTTATACCTAAAACAAATATTAATATTTGAAGAAATGTTAAAATTAAACAGTTTAACGATTGTTTGAGATTAAGCCACACTAGGAATAACAACGGTTTGAAAATAACTGAATTTAATGAATATAATAATATCTGATTATCGCCGAGATTAAAAAGTTCAATAAAATTATATACAATCACACAAATGTTTATAAAGATGCAAATATTAATTATTTAAATGAAATTATCACTCAATGAAGTTAATTGACTCTATTTCATATTCAAAGTATAGATCTTGAGAAAGGCTTCTTCCAATATACTGAGTAATCTACTTTAAGATAAGTGAGGTGTCGAAAATAATTGTCGAGACTACGAGTTAATTTTGCATATAGTTTTAACAAGAAGCAATAGTTTAAATTTCAGTACTTTATTGTTTTTCAAAGTATTTGTCACCATTGTCGATGCACTTTTGCATTCGCTCAAACAAATTGTTAAAGCACTTATTTCCACTCAAGGGTATGTCGAAATGCTTATTTGGAAAGTATCGACTGCATCTTCATGTGATTCAAATCGTTGACCAGCAGTGTATTCTAAATGGCGTGAAATACAAAAAAAATAATTGGGGGTTAAGTTAGAGCTGTATGGAGGATGATCAAGCAATTCGATGTTTTGTTGCTCCAAAAACTCAAATGTTTGTCGAGCAGTGTGAGCACTCGTATTGTCATGGTGAAGAATGATTCGATGCTGTGGGTTGTTTTCTCGCAATTCAGAAATGATTTCTGGCAAACAATTGTGCACAAATCAGCAGTTACTACCGTCCTTCGATTTTGTAAAGGAATTGCAGCCACATGTCCGGATTTTGATACAAAAGTTGCGCCCATCTATTTCGACATACTGCGGGAACGGATGGATTTCCTTGGGTGCTCCTCATCTTGAAACACCCAAACAGTACACTGACGTTTATTCTCGGGTTCATAAGAATAAATCCAAGACTCGTCACCACTGAAGATATTGTAGACATTTTCGGAGCGGCCTCTGTTGAAACGATTAAGAGTTCTTCAGCACCAACTGATACGAGTCGCCATTTGTTCCTCGGTTAACAGATGCGGAATCGAGTGAGAAACTATTTTTAATCACGCTCAGCTCATCATGTAAAATCTTTTGGATTGAGGTCTTAGCAATTCCGAATTAACTCTCGATCTCTCGGTAAGTTACTTGACGATCTTCATTAATCATTTCATGCAAAGTATTAATGTTTTCCTGGATAACTGCTGATTTTGGTGGACTTGGTAGAGATTTGTGCGTCCACGTTTGCATTCAGCTTAAACGAGAAATTGTCGATGTTTTTGAACGCATTATTAACTTTAAAATTCACTGTGACTATTGGACGAAATTTTCAAAACGTGTCAAAATAAAATTGAGGTTAATTTCGGAATCATATGTTTTATTAATGGCGCCCTCTATGTGGGTATATGCAAAATTAAAATGATATCTCTCGTATAATCGTAGAATAGAGAAAGTTAAGATAAAAGATTTAATCGTAGTAGAATTTCTATAGAAGCGATAATCGTAGTAAGGCGATAAGATCGGCGTGAATCGGCTCAACTGAAAACAGTGCAAGCGCAATTGGTTTTCGAAAAATAGAACGTTGCTTATATGTATCGGGCTTGACTATAGCAATGCAAGGGAGAATACGAATAAGCTGTAGGGCAAATGCGGGTGCAAAAATAATATGCTTAGAATGTACTTGATACAGTGCTGGCTTTAACTACTTTGCCGCTGTAAGCACTGAAGAAATTGCTGCCTTTTTATATAATTTTTTTATATTTGGTATTACTGTTATTGAAAAAGAACTTTATTATGCAAAATTTTTTGTCGGTTTTTCTATTTTCTTAAGTGATAGCAATGAGGAAAAAAAAACCTCAGTTCCTTTTATTTTCTATGTAATTGATGACCTTTTTCAAGGTCATTGAGATTTGCCGGCCTTAAATTAGAAATTTGCTGTCCCTAAAAAAATTGCCGCTGTAAGTGCATGGTTATAGTGTTTACTGGGAAATACAGCACTGACTTGATACCACGTTCTCTGTTGACGAGTAGTTGATCTGCAGTCCGGTTTGGGCTATATTCTTACCTAAATTGCAGTTGGGGTTGAAAGCTACATTGTTTTCCTATGTTAAGAATACATGTCGCTACAACAGTATATTTTGCTAATCGGTTTCATGTAGCCGTGCTACACATCCTTCAAGTTTGAAACATTTGAAAAGTTCAAAGATTTCTAAAACATCTGTTTTCAATTTCGCATATACAAAACAATGTCTCGTAATTAATATTATAATAATAAACATGCACGCTAAGGTAAATAAACTCATTGAACTTGGTAATTTGTTCACATTGCAACTGTAAGCTATACTTTTCATATAATATGAACAATTTTTGTTTTGTAATTAAAGGTGACGTACAATATTATATAGTATTTATCTGATATGCTGAAATAAGACTAAATTCTAATCTATTACTTATTTTAATGATTTTAGTAATGAAATGCTATATTTGTTTAGAAAATTTAATATAAATAGTAGTTTAAATAACAAAAATATGTTTGCTTCATTTAAGAATAACAAAGACTTAATACCTCTGAATTGTCAAACACGTCTTTATTTATTAAATTTTAATACTTGTGACAGGGTTTATATAGGGATGACCAACCGAAGATTCCATATATGATTTAAGGAACATTTAAGAGCTATAAGACTAAATCGTCCTGAAGAATCTAAGTTTGCTGAACATATTTTATCATGATTTTCATTTTATTTATGATGTGAAAATTTTACAGATCACTCATAAAAAAATTACACTTTTTAGAGCAGGTTATGAAAATACCAATAAACTGTTGAATAAACATACAAAATTTTGTTATGTTGATTTGATATCAAGATTTTTCTCATTTTAATTATAAACGTATTATTTAGATAGATTTGGTTTATTGTCTCTTTATGCAAATTGTTTTAAGAGTTGCATATCTTAGTTACCCTTTATATTATAAAACTTACATGTGTTTTAAATTATTTCGCAATATAAAAATGTTATTTTTTATGAAATAAATTCTTATAATCATTACGGTTTCATCTTTTAAGATGAAACCAGATGTGAAATTTAAAATGAAAATCCTAAATTATGTAAAGTTTTGTTTTTAAACATGCTTATATGGTGTTTGGAATTTCATTTAATTTTGATCATTACTATTTTTAAATTATACAAATGTCTTAAAAAAGTGGATTGTTCAAGATGTATGGCGCCATTTCACCGATTACTATAAAGAATCATCAGCATCTTCTTTACGAGGAGCATCACTGTCGTATCCAACGACTTAATTCTCTCAACCACCACCGCCTGCTTGCTAGAAATAAAAGTCCGTCTAATAATGTACAGATTTTTAAACGCCACCATTCTTGCATTACTTATGAAGACGAGTTGGTAATTGATAAGTACTTTTATAGCTGATAAAGGTCCTAATGAGAGAGTAGGTGAGATGAGGCATCGTAGTATTATATCAATAAGATATTTAATTACAACGAAGAGGACTAAACAATTAATTATTTGAACCCTCAACCACGATATTTTTTTTCTAGCACATACAGATAGCTGCATACAGATTGTTAAAGTAATTAGAATCCAAGTAGTTATCAATTACTAACTCATCTACAAAAGTAATGCAAGGATGGTGAGGTTTAAAAATGTTTACATTATAAGACGGATTTTCATTTCTAGCAAGCAGGGGGTGGTGGTCGAGAGAGTTAAGTCATTGGATACGACAGTGTTCCTCGTAAAGAAGATGCTGATGATCCTTTATAGTAATCGGTGAAATGGCGCCATACATTTTGAACCATCCACTTTTTCAAGATATTTATTTGAACAATTTAAAAATCCTAATGATAGTTTCCTTGTTGGTATAACGTCCTACACAGAATATTATCTTTTGCTCTTTTGTCTATTTATCGACAAGTTTTGGAAATTTCATTTAATATAATAATATTTTAAATCTGATTCTTTTGTTTATAACTTAAACTTGTTCTTTTCTGTGGACATCATTTTAGAATAATTAAAAACGCAATTTATATATTAGGGTTGTACATAAAATTGTTAATAACTTTAATTTTGAATACATGATTTGTTTCAAAAATAAATTTTAAATTTTATTTACACGAAAATTCTTGTTAAAATTTTAATAGTATGTTTTTTAAAATTCATTTGGCACTTAACTAAATATATATTTTTTAAAAAGTTTAATTGTTAATTACATAACAACTCTTATATGGTCATAATGGTAGTATAATGACTTTTTGAATAATTTTTTGTAGTCTAAGGATGGGGCATTTGTCGAAGCAGAAACGCGTCACGCGATTTGTAACATCAGTAAAAGTTGATTTCATTTTGGGGTAGGTGTACAGTGATTTAATTTATTCAACTTTACACTCTAAAACACTAGAACCTTATTATTAAAAATAAAACTAATTTTTAATTGATGAAAATTTAAATTATAAATACCCTTTAATATAAATTTAAGATAAAAAAATTAAAAACAAAATAGCTCCAAAAAAATTATATTGCAGAATTTTTTAAAAGTTTTTACGAACTACATTTGACTAATACTGTAACAAATCTTCCATGCAAATAACAGTTTATAAACTTACAAAGCTTGTGAACAATTTTCCGGTTTTTCCATACGATATCCAGTCTTTAATAAATGAAAAAGATTTTGTAATTGTACACCCGGATAAGGTGTAGCGCCAAGCGTAATTAATTCCCAAATTAATATTCCGAAACTCCAGACATCTGATTTACTATTGTAAACATGATCAGATAATGATTCTGGTGCCATCCATTTTACAGGAACTGTAAGTAAAGATGATACTGATGCAATTAGTCATATAGATACAATGCGAATGCTTATACTTTACTGAGCAAAAGTACTTGGGAATCGAGTACTAAACATTCACCAATATTTTAATACATTTTATCAAGTAAGTAATCGAAATGGTGAACGCCTCAATTTTCCTCTACTCTTTATCGTAAATCTCTCCTTGACTAAAATCGGATGAGTAGTTATTAATCTGATTAAATCAGCTTTAGATCATTTGGTTTTATTACAAATACGGACCTAATTACATTTTAAATACCAATGCATTAGTAGTTTCAAATCAAGTTACATTTATTTCTAAATTTAGTTCGAAATCTAGTGACATCTAGCGTTACAGAAAAGTATTAATAACAACTCAAATGGTTGTTAACATTCTTATCAACGTACGAAGATATGCAAACAATAACCAAAAAATGTACAAGAATTGACCCATAAGCGTTCACCAAAATTTTAATACATTCTATAAAATAAGTAAACGGAATGGTGAATGCGCCGGACTTTGCTGAACAAAAACTGACGGAGAAATCTTAGTTTTTATCTACTCTTAAAACTATGACCACATGCATGCCATTCTAGAATTCTGCTTCGTATATCCTAATTCCATTATTTAGTACAAGATATATCACATATATCACATGTTACATACCTCTGCCTTTACTACGTTTGTAGTACGTGCCATCTTCATAAATGTCGCGAGTTAGACCAAAATCGGATATTTTGCAAATTTTCTCAGACGTTAGAAGAACATTTCTGGTTGCTAAATCTCGATGAACTAACTAAAAAATTAATTTTAAACGAAAGACCAAGTTGAAATGTGTTATCGATACAGAATATTACAGAATATAAATTTTATTAAAATAATGATTTTGTATTATGTTTTCTATTTTCTTTTATTAATTCTGTATATATTGTTAAATAATTGCAAGAATAAACGAGTTAAGTTTAGTGTTATTATTAAGTACCACGCGCCTTATTATACTTAATTTAATCTCCCCGAGTGACTGCCAGGGCCACAAGGAAGGTCTTTGGCGCCCTGGTGCAAAACATAATTGGCGCCCCATAAAAAATATTTTAATAATTTTGTTGTTTTGGTGCCCCTCTTGTGTTAGCGCTTAGCGGTTAGCGCTTAGCATACCTTGCTTACTGCCTTCCTCCGGTTCTGGTGACTGCAGTATATCTTAATACATTACGCAATGCTCTAAATCAATTTAATTAATTTTATTGAAATTTATTGTTATATAATTAATTTTTATAAAATTAAATATCAAATAACAAAGAGCGAATTGCTAAATTAAACAAGCTCAAATTTAAAGTGACAGCATTAATTAATTATTCAAGTGCAAGTTTTTTGTTTAATTCAAATCAATCAAACATTTATTCTAACATTCTTGTTCATTCTGTTTGTTTTTTATCGGTTAAATAATTCAATATAAATTAATTTTATAATTTATTAATCATTAATTTACAAATGATATAATACAAATCGTCAAAGAAATTTAATTTGTTGAAACAAAAAGAAAACTTTTGCACCAAAGCTTATAACGTGCTAATAAAAAGAGAGCGCACAGAAGAGAGGAAAAATGCCCGCCTGTTCGAATGTAGTAGATGTTTAAAACAAAGAAAAAGCTATAAATGTCAAGAAGCGTACGTTTTCTTCGAGAAAATTGATGAGTTCTGTAAGCATTTAGTTAGCTATGTGTTTTTCTACATGGTCTGAATGAAGCCACTCACTTGATTAATTTTTACGCGGTACGGTCATCCACACAAATCAGTAAAGCAGCAGAAGTCTCCACACAGGCTACGAGTCAATCTTAATTAATATTATTTACGTCTCTTACTTTCCTATATGTACACTATACATGTATCGTATATCACGCGCATCATGCATGTTTAATATATTCATATATAGACTTTTCAATATTTGCTTTTGCGATTTTGAAGTGAGGTAATTCTTTTATTTGTTCTTACAAGCGAAAATTGGAACAAAAAATTGTATGACTTTAAAGGTTCTCTTTACCGCCATTATTTTATGAGTTCTGATGCCACAATTATTAGGAATTTTGATAAGCAAATCTTTTAGTGCTTTCGTTTCGGAGAATTTTTAGTAAGCCTATACGATTTTCGCTTTTATGATTTTAACGGTCCTAGTTATCTCTTATTGGTTTTGGTTTTACGTTTTCTGAGATTTTTAGTAGAAGACTCGATACTTTTGGTCGCGTAGAGCCGAAAGTACCACCAAAATTAAAACATGAAAGGCCAAGACAGTCTAATATCGAGAAGACAGTCAATTCTGTATTATTGTCTTCGTTATTGTGGGAAACTTTGCCGCGCATCTCAATGTCACAAAGTAGCGTCATAGTCAATATAAAAATAATCAGTAATAAATTGTCATCAAATAATCCACAATCAAAGTCTAAATATCTAAGTTGTGACATAATTTACGCGTAACTTCTGTTGACTCTTCTGATTTTCTTGTTTTCGTTGTTCTTTTCCCTTATTCGCCTTTATATTCATAACTCTCCACGCTCGCCGTACTAACAGTTTCTGCAATTTAATCAAGAGAAGGCCGCAATCAACCACTAAACCAGTCAGACAATTCGTCCCCAGTACCCGATTCGCTGATCTCCCACTCCATGAAAAAGATGGCTCTAGCCAATGATCCGTGAAGATCATCATCGCTGCCACTTCCGCTATTACTACGGCGACAACGATTAAAATTGGTTGGACAATATCCTCAACAATAAACCGACATTTCGATCATTTATACTCAGCGTCAACATCCGTATAGTCAAACATTGACGAATCGTAAGATATCCTCAGGACCGAAGAACAATTATCTAGTGTAATATTCTTTTATCCTTTACTTTTTTTGATGGAATATGGATGGGCATGGACCGATCTAACAAACTTTTGAATTGAAAGTAGCTTCAACAAGAAATGTCAGTCAATTGAAGTAGCGAGTAGAGTCCCTATACATATTATACATACAAAGACCAATAAATATCGTTATATTACATTGTTATTGCGTATTACATGTGTTTACCTATAGATACATATATATTTACGAATATAGGAGTATAAAGAGCCTTCGTCCCACCTCCAAACATTCATGCCAGAGCATTGTGTTACAAAAATAAGAAAGCGGTATGGTGGTTAAGTAAAAATAACAGAGTCGCGTACAATTAAATCCTGTAACATATTTTCATCTCTTTAGCTATTTTCTAAATTAAATTATACCTTAATATCACTTAAATAATTCATTCCATTGGAGATTTGCCATGCAAATGTCAGTATATCTTTTGGTGTAATATCGGAAAGTTTCGGATGATCATAGTGTTCATCTTGAGGACTGAGAATTTCTGTAAGTTGTTCTGTAACTGGATGCATATGTCTATTGGCCGCAGTATTTGTTTTCGACGGTAGGTTTCTGCTCCTTCTTAAATAGTTTCTAAAGATTAAAATACGTGTAAATAAAGAACTATCTGTATTTTGAATTTATAATTACCTTAAAGATCCATAAAGTGCAAATTCGATAATTAAGTAAACGGGTCCTCCTGGCACAGTACTGGCACCTAAGAGCCGAATAACATTCGGATGGGATACTTCCTTAAGAAGATTAAATTCCGAAAGTAAGTCAGTTAGTTCTTGTTCTCGTGCGTCTTCTTTCAGTGTTTTTACAGCGACTGTTGTGTAGCCTGAAAGTAGTTATAAATTACATTAGCATTAATAATCAATTTTATGATGAGCCTCTTTCGGGGTTGAAATTCGGGGATATGTGAACCTCTTTTCTTCATGTACTAATTCACCATTTCAATCACGTTTAGGTTAGTTAGTTATAATTTCAATTTAGGTAATCGCTCTGTAAAATATTTAAATATTTCAATAGATGAATTGCATAGATGTACTCATGTAGATTGGGTTGCATATATTGCAAGTCCAATAAATATCGAATTTTGACTTTCCCACTTAAAAGATATTAGTACAAAATAAATGGACATAGGGGAATATGTCATATGCTTGAAAGTGGCGTGATTCAGACATAGCTTCGTTACTACCATCCGGGAAGCCCACCATTGTAGAAGCGGATGATTAATAGTAGAAATTAGTGATTTACAATCGGTAAACATTTGTGCGAACGAATTTCCTGTTTTCCTTCTTACTTTTCCTTTCGTCAGAAGTATCATTGGATACTGTGTAAGCTTGAAGTTCGCTCATTTGGTTGCAATCGCAATTCAAGGCCATTTTCCACTAAGGTGTAAATACAAGATTAATACAGTCCATAAATTATTGTAGCATATAACGTGCTCAAATGCTCTCAGTTATTATTACTGGGCGGCGGGTACAAACATTTGATCCTTTCTAGCCCAATCTTGGACACATTTGGTTCATGAGTCCAGATCTTTTAATCAGTTCAGGTTTATAAACTGAGTTAAATAGATAGATAGTAGCCAATAGTTCAATATAATCGAAACGTATAGCTTGCTTCATTTTATAGTCAAGGCTGCCTTACCAGATTATAACAGCGAGTATTTTGATAGTAGAATACAAAGTAAAATACAGTTATTTCTGGGTGGTTGTTACATATTTAGTACTCATTTAAATAATAGATATAATGTCTGCAGTACTAGATATGGCTAGGGCTTTACGGCAGCTCAATACTAACAGAATAGATGAATTTTTATCACTGGCGCAACTTGCGCAAAGTACAGGATTTTCAGATTAGGTGTGAGAAACTTAAAGCTCACTACAGCGGATTTGAGAATAAAGATTCGAGGTAATTTCGGTCATGATATCAGGCGCAAATGCTAGTGATGTTTGTTTTAAAGATGATTTTCTACACCGGTCGACGACAAATGTTTATGTATACCAAGTATTTGGTTACGACACTGGTTTAATCAGACTTCGGGGTGTAATGTCAAACTTCTAAAACATCGATCTGCCGACTTTTGATGGCAATCTCCAGAAATTGGCCAGCTTTTATATATATGTTTAATATAATGATTCATCAAAACCATAGATTATCTGATGTCAAAAAATTCCAGTACCTTTCTCATTCGTATCGAAGGAACCTTTAGCGATAACTAAGTTAGCGCGATACCTGTTGCCGATAAAAATGATAGTATTGCGTATGATTCATTGGTAAAGCGATATCAAAATATTTGTTTGAGAGCTAATTTGTACTCGGATACAATAGAGAATGTCCCACGTTTATAAAACGACTCAGCGAAGGGTCTGCGGAACTTACTAAATATCTTTTTGGTAAATCTATCCTCTTTGAAATTATTGAACGTGCCTGTCGATTCTTGGAACTTTCCACTCATGAATATGCTACTTAAACGGCTTGATCCGGTAACGCGTAGTAGATTTGAGCAATAAATACTTAAATTTCTACGTATAAGACATTAGAGGAGTTTTTGGTACAAAAGGCACAAGCCCTACAGGCTCTTGAGCTCTCAAAGTTACTGAAAAGATGTAACGTATCTTCTGGCGTCTCCAATATTATCCAATATATATCTTCTTTGGTTCTTTGACTAGAATAGGTTCTTTGGCGCGTCCAAAGAATGATATCAAATAATTAAGGACACTGGTAAGTTCCTGAAATGTATCAGTAGTAAACAGAGGGTTATACAGTATCCCTCAAAAAATACTTGTAGCTCTTATAAGGGCAAACATCATAGTTTGTTGCATTTTCCGAAAGAAACTCCTTCAGACGAGACTAATCAAAATTGTAGTATCGATGATGATGACTGTTCTCTTCTAGCTCTTATTAGCACGCATAGCTCTAGTCAGTGTTCGTCTACACAAATTTTGTTGCCGACGGCATTACTACATATCAACAGTAAAGGAAAATTGATGGTAGTTAAGACTCTTTTTGATTCGGGTAGCCAAGCTAGTTTTATTTCACATCAATTTCTGCAGGAGTTAGGGTTGCTCCTTTTAAATGAACCTATCAATATGTGTTTTAAACGATACGTCATTACTTGCAAATGCTGAGATGTCTTGTATTATCAGTGGCTTCATAATACTGATAACTACCAATTCAAATTAAACGTATTGGTTTTGCCGTCCATTAGTGGTAAACTACCTCCGGCTCCGTTTAATTGCAGTTGAACATATTTCGGAGGTTTGCAATTAGCCGAGCTCAAATTAAATGCACCTGGGCCAATAGATTTACTACTTGAAGCTGATGCTTTCGCTCACATTTTGTTGCCTGGAGTAGCCAAAACAACTCCCAACGACTACTATTTAAATACAATATTGGTTGGGTATCAATGGCTCCATATATATCAAATTATAGCTATATGGGTCCTCAAGCATTCCATGCGTCAAAAAGCGCCCGCGCTATTTATGACCTTAAAAAATTTTGGGAACTCAAGGTAGTTCCTTCGGTAGAAAATTATTTGTCTCAAGGAGATATCGTAGCAGAGGAGTTGTTTGTCAAGCGCAACTTCCTCTAAAATTTGAATACCCACAGTTTGTTAGTACTAGGTAAGTATGCATCCACCAGAGCGGCGGCTTCTGGAATTATCTGAAGCATACAAGGATTTCATGCAAGATTACCTGGATTCGGGGTATATGTCTGACGTGACGGCGCGAGCCGAATCTATTAGAAAATTTTATTACATTCTGCACCATGCAGAAGTGAAATCTGAGAGTACTACTACTAAACTTCGGGTTGTGTTTGACGCCTCCTCGCGAGACATGGCCGTAGATATGTTAAAACATATCTACTGCATTAATTAATATTTTGGGTTTTTATCTAATCTTAATTACGTAAACATTAAATTTACGGTGATTGGATACTACACATTTACAACAAATAATTTCCGTTCGTGGATTATTTGTTGTGATACTATTAAACACATTTCACAAGAAAAACTATATAAATAATTTATCCTCCCTTGGAGGACAAATTATTTACACTATTATATTTCAGGATTAGAAAATAACAACAAATATTTATCATATTTTCCATTAAGTTCAATACACCTTTGCATTTGTTTACACCAAAGTGCATTGTACGAGTACAATTTATGCTGGATTTGTTTCACCTTAAAAAATCCACACAATTAGTTGTGTTTATTTTCGGACTTACACGCGAAGATCCACGATTGGTGACGTGTCACAATGTCATAGCATCGCGATTATTTTTTTGTGGGCATTTCTTTCGGTCAATTGCAAATTGACCCATTGCAAACAATTATTTTTACGAAGAAATTGTTAAGCAATATTGAAAATGTGCTAGTCTCACTAATATCCAAGGATTTCTGAATCTTCCGATAAATGGCATCACAATCTTATAGGTTGAGTTCACACACAGCATCAATGTTTGCCGTTGAGCGAACAAAAATTCGTCGTTGAGCGAACTATGGCCACGATTGAATTCTTGTCCTAACCACTGGTCTTAATGGTGCTTCATAACCGAAAGAAGAATTATATTCATGAAAGTTAAGCGACATAGAAAGGTGCCTCCATGTTACGTTAATTCGCATAAGTTTTACAAGGGGGGCTGTGGAACTCGCTTCAGATAAAAAGCACTACCCATTAAACCCTTTCCTCCGGACTTACCAACCCATTCGGAATATCAAGCTTTTTATACTTTAGGTAGTATATCAATTCTGTAGTCACCGGTATAGATGTGCATCATGTATGTGTAAAGCTATGTGTTAATACAAAAAAAATAAATAAAAAAATTTCAAACTGAAATACACATTATAGAAAATTTTCCGCTAAGAGGTGTAAATAGCCTATCCAACTCAGTTTACACACAAATGTAGCTGTGGAATCTCATACATCTGTTCCGCTCAGCATTGGTGGTATAAGTTTAGACAGTGAGAGTGTATTCCCATAGTCCACAATTTGAGAACCACTGGTGTATAATATATTGCGATTAGATTCTCTTTTTAATTTCAATGTGATTCGCGACATTTCGGTAATGGTATAAAAACTATTTAACAATTTTTGTATAGGACTCATTTTTTTCTTTATTAAAAGCAACAAAATGCTTCTAGAGACTAAACCACTGCCATTTCAACATGATTCATTTCCCAAATTAAAAATAAAATTCTGAAGAATCGTTATCTCGAAACATGTCAGCCACTTAAAGTAATTGATTGATTGACATTTTTACATCCATGTGTCAATTAAATGATTCTTTTTCAGCTCTTTATCACTTCCAGTTCTTTCCCTTCTTCCACAAAACACAAGTCCCAATGTCTTGCTATTTTTACTCCTTTTTCAATCCAAGGTACCCCACACACCCAATGATCTAAATCTATCTTTTCCAAAACACATATCTTGAATTTTCTCATATCTTTATCCATCCAATGTGTATTTCCTGTCTCTAGGCATTCCTATAATATCCAGTAAATAAATATCTAATAAGACAATAAATATCCAGGCATTACTCCTTCCACTCTTA
The DNA here is from genome assembly GCA_009867245.2 of Adranes taylori. Taxonomy (NCBI): domain Eukaryota; kingdom Metazoa; phylum Arthropoda; class Insecta; order Coleoptera; family Staphylinidae; genus Adranes; species Adranes taylori. The sequence continues at coordinate 16,541 of WYDF02261441.1, forward strand.
TTTATTTATACCTTTTGTTAAATCTAGTATCTCTTATCTTCTCCTCCCTTCCCTGCTTTTCAATATTTTTCATTCTTTGCTCCATCTCTTACATTTTACTCTACGAGGACTATATTTTACTTTATTTAATTTTAAGTGCAAAAAAGTTTGACCGGCAGATTTTTTTCGGCACACTTGAAGAATTAATCTCAAAACTGTACCTTATAAGTAATAAATTGGTGAGGGTAGTATAACAAAACCAGGAGAAACTTTTACGATGAGAAACGATAAAGAAAACTTTTCGTAGCCTGGAATTTTAATTTAATAAGTCAACAGGAAATTTCCTGAAAATCAAAAGGTTATAATTTCTGAGTTGATTGCACTGATGAATGCAAAATAAAGTAGTTAAGAGCAACAATGGCATTTTTAAGCACACTTCATGAATTGTTGAATCATATTCTGATGGAAAATGAGTACTGGTTTGCTTATGCCTGATCAAAGAGAAATGAACAATCAATACAATGCGCAATGGATCACCCACATTAAAAAAAAAGCTGGAACAGTTTCTGTCCAACCGGAAAGACATATGTGGCATACTTTTGGACAGGTTGAGCAGTTTGCTCGTTGAATTCATAGAGAAAGTAACAACAAGTAATGCAAATATTTACTGTGCTACTTTATAAAGTTAACAAAAATCATTAAATATAAAAATTGACATTTTTCTTTTTGATTTAGCAGTTTCACGCGAAAAGTTACGTTTGTCAAAAGGACGAATAATCATTTAAATTTACCACAATGCAAAGCAATTAAAAAATATTGCGCAGTTTTTGTAACAGATAGATTACAGCGTGATTTGACAATATTTAAGCGTACGTGGCTTCGTATTTCCAAATATGTCAAAAATATGGACGAAATCTGTGGAAAAAAATTGTTATAGCACTTTTCTGTATTATTTCTATTTCAAGCAATCTGCTTGAGATGTATATATCAACCATTAATTTGAGCTATTTTGCACATTTTTAAGTTAGTACTTGTTCAATTAACATTGAACATGGAAATATCAGTCATACAGTCATATAATAGGGTATTTCTTTTAAAGATCGCTTGTATTATTTTACTTTATCAATAAAATAGTTTATTTTAATGCACCAACTAAATTACAATATAACAGCAAGCAAAATAAATCAATTGTTTTACTTCATATGATACTATGTAATATTTGTAGGTCACGTATAATTACAAAACAAATGTTTATATTATAAGTACAATTTAGCTTACTATCAAGGTGACAATCTATCAAGTTCAAAGAGATTATTTATCTTACGTACATGTCTAATATTAATTATGATAGATATTGTTTGTATGTGCCAAATTGAAAACACGTTTTAGAAATCTTGAACTTTTAAATGTTGTTGACTTCTACATTTTATACATTTAACACAAAACGTGTGCCTTGATACTTTTTAAATTAAGCACGTTAATTAATTTTATTTTTGTTGATTTTTGTTAATAAAGTTGAAGTTCGTGACAACTGTGTTTTTATCGTTACATGTTCCTCTAAAATTTGACTAACATACTTCGCGCCATCAATCTTTTGTATTTATTTATTGTTAATTTAAATATTTATTTAATTTAAATATTTATTTAAATTAACTATTTTTAATATTTTTCAAATAATATTCTGAATATTTTGAAATGAAATTAAGTTTTTTTAACTCTTTAATGGATGAAGAACTAAATCAAATCAAATTCTCTTACAGCGAGGTACGACTGAAATAAACAAAAGTTTTACTACAAACAAAAGTTCAGGACTAATTCTTTAAAATTTATTTATATTTTTGCATAAAAATTAAAATTAAACTGAATGTTATTTTAAAATTTTATTTCACTTCAACTTACCTGTATTTCCTGCAATATTCTTTGCTTTCGCTCGAAGAACTCTACCAAATTCGCCCTCGCCAAGTGTTTGTTCAATATATAGTTGACTTCTTGGAAATTCCCACTTTGAATCGATCTAGAATGGAAAGGCTAATTGAATTCAAATAGTTTTGTTCAATTAATTGGTTGTGTCGTTAAACAGTGAAATATCACGTTGAGTATTTTAAATAAAATTGGCAAATAGTAAGACTGCTAAATTTAAAAAGCAAATAATTTGTTAAATTGTATTTAATCTTTTATGGTTCTTATATTTAAATATTTGTATCACAGCATATTATTTTGATATAAAAAAAGTTTTAATAATTTGAGTACAAATTATAGGTGCAACAATCAGACAATTATAGTATATATCAAAAGTTTTGACTTCCAGTATATGAAAGATAGGGTAATGGATGCGTCCATTAATATATGAACTTACCATAATTTTTATAAGTGAATGTAATATGTATAAAGTTGTTATAAGTGAATATAATATGTTTATGGTGCATTATATGGGAAGTTTATTATAAGCCCCGAATAATTCACCATATTTGCTAAACTTTTATATGAATGAACTCGTTAAAACAAAAGCTGTCAAAGCTCCATATATCAGTTGTTTTAAACTATATATATAAACCATTTAAACAATATATATATAAATATAATTTATGTATATATTTCATTATAAAATGCAATTCTATGGTGAATTTCATTTACCACTAACCCTTCTTGCAACTGAATAATATCACATGCAGT
>WYDF02261452.1:0-19191 GCA_009867245.2 Adranes taylori
TAACTATAGCATTAAAAACGATATATCAATCTCGAATCAAATGTTGAAATAATATGCGTTATGTTTTATTAAGGACAAGAAGAATCAGAAGAATTTAACCTAATTTATATATGTTTAAGACGACGGCTGTTTAATGGAAGGATGACTTTTCAGAAGTTGGCACGACTGTCGTGATGATGACTATTCCTCAACCAGATTGTTTACGTATCTGGGAGAGCATTTTGATAGGAAATTAACATTTGATTATCATATTAATTATATATTCTTGCATTAATCGCATAAACGTTTTGAAGTCTTTGGCGTCTACTTATTGGGGGTCGGATCCGTGAGACCGGATATTGATTATGGAACGATTCATCAGTAATTAAAAGTTAAAAAATTCGGCGTATTCAATTAGCAGTCTTATGTGTCTGGATCTTATGAGGTCGGTTCCGATTAATGCAATGTTGGTGGAAGCAGCTGAACCTCCACTGGAGGTCAGAATGTTCTGGATTGGGGCTAGTTATCTTTTAAAACAATATGCATTGTCTTCTAAAGTTTTTCATTGAATTAGCCTCTTAAATGCGTCCATCTCTAGGGCGTACTAAACCATTATCTCCTATTATATCTGTCTTTAGATTTAGCAGTTATTTGACTCCTCCAATTCATTCATCTTCCATTTTACCCTGATTTTGCAGGCCTTTTTATATCTGGTTTTCGAAGATTCCTATCATTTACTTTAATGATTCCACCTATATTTCAAATCAGTCATTCTATGATTTTAAAGATTTAAGACATTTACGCGGATGGCTCAGTTATCTCTAAATCGAAATCTTCTTCGTTTGGTATATTTTGTCCTAGTTTAGGAATTTCTCTTCCGGTCGAACTTCCTCATTTGGTTGACAGTAGTATGCCGGAATTGAAGCGATTCTGAAAGCGATAGAATTAATTAGAATCAATTTTATCGCTTTCAGAATCGCTAGCAATGCCGCCATACAATTGTCAAACAAATGAGGAAGTTCGACTGGAAGAGAAATTCCCAAACTCATGGCAATAAACTAGCAGTTGTGTATTCGGCCTCACATAGTGCTCTTCAAGGTTTAGATTGTGGTACAATTGACGGGAGAACGTCAGTTGTTAAAAGATTTCTGTTCTAGATAATGTAATATTAGGTGCTCAAAAGGGGATTATAATTTTATTGTGCTGGATTCCAGGACATTCTAGGATTCCAGGCAATGATATGATGGACTCTATAGGGAAATCATGGCATTCTCTCTTGCCAACCGATATCAAATTACATGAATCGTTTTTTTCATGAGTGATATTGCATATATTGAGCACTTGACAGAGTTTGCGGTCGGATCCCAGGAATGTAAAGGAAGAAAATTATATTCTATTCAATCTTATTGCCGAAAAAGGCCTTACTTTACCGATTTGAATATTCAGTGCTACTATTAATAGAATAAGATCTGGCCATGTGAGATCTGGTCATTCCGATTCTATTCAGAATGCATGTCAAGGATCTTCATCCCTTCCGAAAAGTAAGTTTGCTCGAGTTGTTCAAAATAGTGGGAATTTTCGGTCATCACTTCATCATTTGTTGCAAAATTGCATCCTTTAAGCCATTTTTTTATCATTGGAAACAAGAAGAAATCGCAAGGAGCTAGATCTGGTGAATACGCTGGGTGATCGATCAATTCGTAGCCTAATTGGGTCAATTTTGCCTGCACGCCGGCCGCTCTTTTTCTTCAGTTCGGCGTCAAATTGGTCCAATAATGATGTGCAGTAATCGCCAGTTATGATTTTATCCTTTGATAAGTAATCAATAAGAATAATGCCTTTCGCATCCCAAACAACAGTCGCCATCAGCTTACTGGCCGATCGGGTTGCCTTTGCATTCTTCTATGGGCCTTCGTCACTTTTTCTCTACTGGTTTGACTGTTCCTTCATCTTTGCCGTGTAGTAATGGACCCATATTTCATCAACAGTGACGTATCGAGGAGAAAAATCATTCGGATCACGTTCTATCTGCGCTAAAAGCTTCTCCGAATTGGTCGATGGCTGTAAAAATTGAACTAATTGTTCTTTTTGCTTCAAATTTTGAAAGACATCATGTGTTGATTGGGAAATGTCAAAACCAATATGGCGTTCGTTGTCACGTAAGAATTTTTTCGTTGATATGTCACCGTAAATGAAACTTGCATACATAATTATACACAAGAAACTTAAAGCACAAAACAGTGGACTTCTTCCGACGAACGTGCCCCGAAAAAGACGGAAGCCGTTTTTAAGCTAATAAAGTTATGGTCACGATCTTTCGGGATTCCTAATTCGTAATAATTAGTGACTATTTAGAGAAGAGAAGCACAATAACTGGCCAATATTATTCTAATTTACGACCCTTTTTGATGCAGATCTAAAAAAATAATCGCATTTGTTAGAAAAGAAAGTTCTGTTCCACCAAGATCGAATTAGGTTAGGAATTGCTGCCTCCTCCTTCATGTTCGGAGCCAAATTTGGCTCCCATCAGATTCTATCTTGTTCCCAACCTTGAAAAAGTGGCTCGGTACAAATGAGGAGGTGATAGCCTCAACGAATGCATATTTTGCGACTGAATTTCCAAAAGATTAGTTTTTGAATAGTTTAAAAAAATGAAAAGCAGGTGGATTAAGTGTGTAGAGATGCAAGGGAATCATGTAGAAAAATAAAATATATTTTTTACCCCAGACTTCATTGAAAAGTTACTTTCCCGGCAAACTGCCTTTGTATAAAGGTGCCTATTATAAATTTTGTATTTGGTTTAATTTTTGTTTCATAATAACTTGATAAGAAATTTTACTTATAAAACAATATTACACAGATGAAAATTTTATTTAATAACTTTTGATAAGAACCAATCAGACGTGATTTGACTATAGCACACTTGTTTATTAAATCATCCAAATTTAAACCTTTTAAAATATTTCGTTTTATAAACAATATATTGATCAGCGCCTGACCAATATTTCGGAAGGTCTTTTCATCGCAAATATTTAACTTACGTACACATTCAAGAGATATGAACCCAACTCTACGTCTCATCTTCATGTTAGTTAATTATGGACGTCAATTAAAAATGAACACGTCATCCTACTTCGTACCTACTTGGAGACGAACACGACTCGAAGCAGACCATCTAAAAGCGCATATTCGCTTCGCGCAGTGCTTCTCGAGTTAGTCGCTAAGCAGTCCAAAACAAGTTAAACCAAAATACAATAAACAAACCCAATACAAGAAGTCAACCAAATAGTGTATGACGTTCCGACACTCATCAATCCAATTCTTCCGATAAATACAGTTCAATTGAAGTTATAGAAGAAGTCAATATTTTCAAGGGGAACGAGTTATGAACCCAACTCTACGTATCTACTTCATGTTAGTTAATTATGAACTAGAAATGTGAATTAGAAATGAACGCCTTATCCTACTTCGTATCAACTCGGAAACGCCAGCAGCGCGCGAACGCGACTCGAAGCAGACCATTTAAAAATGCATATTCGCTTCGCGCAGTACTTCTCGATTTAGTTGCTAAGCAGTCCATAAGAAGTAAATCCAAAATACAATGACTAAACCCAATACAAGAAGTCAACCAAATAGTGTATAACGTTCCGACACCGATCAATCCAGTTCTTCCGATAAATACCATTCAGTTGAAGTTATAGAATACCCTCCAAGTTTTTCCAGGGGAAACGAGTTATGAAACCAACTCTACGTATCTACTTCATGTTAGGCCTCTCATATATGATTCGCAATTTTTCGATGATTGCTTGCTTAATTAAGAACAACTATTACAATTAATTTCTTAATTTCTGGTTGTGACATTGCAACGATATCTATTCTCCCAATATGTTTACTTCATGTTAGTTAATTATGAACGTCAATAGAAATAGAAATGAACACGTCATCCTACTTCGTACCTACTCGGAGACGCCAGCAACGCGCGAACACGACTCGAAGCAGACCATTTAAAAGCGCATATTTTTCTTCTCGCAGTGCTTCTCGATTTAGTCGCTAAGCAGTCCATAAGAAGTAAAACCAAAACGCAATAACCAAACCCAATACAAGAAGTCAACCAAATAGTGTATAACGTTGCGACAGCGATCAATCCACTCCTTCCGATAAATACAATTCAATTGAAGTTATAGAATACATTCCAAGTTTTTCCAGGGGAAACGAGATATGAAACCAACTCTACGTTTGAACTTCATGTTAGTTACTTATGGACATCAGTTATAAATGAACGCGTCATCCTATTTGTTACCTGCTCGGAGGCGCCAGCAGCGTACGAACACAACTCGAAGCAGACCATTATAAGCGCACATTCGCTTCGCGCAGTGCTTCTCGACTTAGTCGCTAAGCAGTCCATAAGAAGTAAATCCAAAATACAATGACTAAACCCAATACAAGCAGTCAACCAAATAGTGTATGACATTCCGACACCGATCAATCCAGTTATTCCGCTAAATACCGTTCAATTGAAGTTATAGAATACACTTCAATTTTTTCAAGGGGAAACGAGTTATGAACCCAACGCTACGTATGAACTTCATGTTCGTTAATTATGGACGTAAATTAGAAATGAAGAGACATCCTTCTTCGTATCTACTCGGAGACGCCATCAGCGTACGAACACGACCCGAAGCAGACCATATAAAAGGGCATATTCACTTCGCGCAGTCCTTATCGATTTAGTGGCTAAACAGTAGTTATGTTTGTAATATTCAAACGGCAGCCATCTTTACCTTGCTGTTCGTAATAATTATTAATTAATATATTAAGTGTTATTCATAAATCATAAATCATTCCACTTTGCCTTGCTGAATGTTTTAAAAAGTAATTATATAATTCAGTAAATAATACAATTAGCTAAATATTGTGCTATCGTCATAACGTAATAAAATATATGAATAATTGAAACGTAATAATTGTAATAATTAATTAAATAAATTGCTTAAACTTGACAATTGTATAAAAAGTAATAAAAAGCATATTGATAAGACTCATAAAGGTGTTTTGGTTATTGTTGTTCTTAATGACGTTATTTATTAATTTAAGCTTAGAAAAACATTTTTTTGCACTCACTACAGAAACTGATATTATAACAATTATTTTTAAAACAATAAATAAATTTGTTAGACATTTTCGCATATAAATTCAAATAGTTTTTTTAGACACCATCTCAGAAGGAGGAAATGCAAATCTGTTTATATATTTCATTTCTTGTAATAAATCGAGTCTATTTTAGATACTTGTCGTGTCTAACACTTTCACTTAATAATAATTCTTCTAATGGAAAATAATTTTTCTTTGAGAATTTCCGTGACCGTTCGGAATTAATTAGGCGCGGTGTCGGCCTTGAATCAATCGAATCACGACACGATATTTTTTAACAAAAGTTTATAGGTGCCCAACGCTACCCTTAGTTTATTGGACCATGTCCATTCTGCCATCTAATTGCTAGAGCCGGCCCTGCTGAACGACGTTTTATTATATCTATATAAAGCAAACATTGATCTAATTTGTAGTTGATCGTGTTACTTGTAGCTTTTACAATTTAACATTCAAGCAGCTCGATAAAAGGAAATCGCTGAGTGTAATAACCCACAGCTGATAAGCAGGAAATATTAGAATAAATGTTTAAAAATTTACGAATAATTTGATTTATAACGAAAATAATTATCTTAATATATTCTTTATTGGCTAGCACATAACCCAAATATAAAATTCCAAACACACACACACACACACACACCCTTATACTTCGGTAATTTAACATGATTATCAATTCTTCGTCTGCTTTCCTATCTTCGCGCGCTATTATTGCTTCTCTTTTATATTCTCGACACTGCTTGTATTCGGCAGATTCCATCCATCGTAATACACGACAGCAACGACCCATCCGCCAGACCGCGATCCGATCCGCATGTTGACCGCTCGGAATGCCGACCAGTGCTGCTACATTCCAACGATGATGATCATCATCATCATCATTCCTTTTTTACTACTTCTTCTTCCTCTGTTCTTTCTCGTTCCTCTTCATTCTGATAATCATTTTGCTCGTTTTTATCTCTTATGCTGCGTTCACATTGAATCTTCAATATCTGAGGTAGAGTTACCACATCATGTTTTATAATAAATATTCTACACATACTTTTTTATACAAATCTTTTTAATAATTTATAACTTAAAGATAAAATTAATATTTGAAATTGAAGAGATGATCAAAAATTATGTTTTAATTAATTTTTATTTCCCTCCACCCCTCAAAATATCCTTAAAGACGGGGTTTAAAACTCCACGTTTTATCGAAGAGGGCCAAAATAAAATGTTAAAAAACATTGTTATGTAAAATTTATTAAACTACAAAAATTGATGCTGGTGCTCTTGTTGGCTCTTGCTAGCTGGCGCTCTTTCCACCAATAATTCACGAGGCGTTAAAACGACACGAAAGCGCACTCGACAAAATGAAATGACGCGTGATAAATACACTGTTACTCATAAACGATTCATCTTATGAGTGGCATTCGTGTACAGGAGTAGTAAGCTCGTTTTCAACTCACTGATTTTCAACTCGCGATTTTTCTCATGATTTAATTATCGTGTGGTGTGAAATATTAATAATTTTAAAAGTTTTATTTTCCGTTAAAACTTTAAACCTGAGAGTTGGAGAAAAAAAAATGTATTGCAGCATGTGTATGATCGCTACATGAAATATCGAAAGCACCAAAAAAACGACAAATTTGGCAAAAAACTTGATTGGTTGAGAGGGAAAAATATTCTTCTTTTGAATGAACTGAGAAGTGGAACGTGAGGTTTGTCAAAATAATTGTAACTTAGTATGGTGTGATATTGCTGGCGCAATTTATCATATTAATATTACGATGGTGGTAAAACCCTTTCCAAAAGGGTTCTTACAATCGAGGAAAATATGTATTAAAGATCATAATTGTTTCTTCTGCATTAAATCTTTTACCCTAAATTTATCATCCACCCCCTGCAAATATCGTTTTGTATTTAACTAGTTTCGTTCGTTTTTGATACATATAGTTTAGGTGTTCTTCTACGTGTTTTAAGTATTTTTGTTAGCGAATGCGCAAGAAAAGGGAAAGCAGACTTAAATAGGACAGATCCCTCCTTTTAGCTATAGTTTTAGCAGTTCTAAAAGACTGGAATAGAGTCAGTGGTCAAATATGTGTGCCATCGCACAGCAACTCGGGTCTCATTTATCAATAAAGTATTTCTTGTATCTCCGTGGGGCTAAAACCGACAAAGAATTAATTTGTGGTCGTTCACAAATGGGTATGATAAGAAGGAACCAACATCTTATTCACACACCCATTTCCTTAGTCCTTCCCAGAAAGGGGGTGAAAGAAGACAACACCCGTCAAGGTGACGGTAAATAGCTTTTTTCATTCGTTTATTTTCGCGCTTTATTGTTAATTAATTCGTCTAGCTATTGTCGGCATTTTATCAATGATGTGGGGTAAATCCAGTCAAATTTAGCTAATCTGGAACCGCCCTCAACAATAATTGTTACTTACACGAAAATAGATAATTATGACCAAATTTAAGACAAGTCAATATGGCCACATCGTCAGTAAGGTTTAAAATTGAAACATTTTATAGCACTGTTCTGGCAGCGAATGAATTCTTCAGGCCACGTTCTTAACTAGGCCATAGAGGGGTCTCATACAACTGGACTCAGACATATTGTCAAGACGGACTTGCTTATATTTTTATTGGTTTAAAGATTGCTGCATTTGTTTGTGGCTCGCTTTTTGCTCAGCATATTCTTGTTTTAACCTGTTATAGATGCATCTAATACATCACATCATGTATTAATAATTTATTCCATCTTCTCATCATAGTAATAAAAGTTTGGCAACCTTTCCTTCTAGTCTTAATATTAACTGAATACATTTCTCTTTAAATTCTATCTACTTCCATTTCTCGTAGCAATGAAAAATAGTATTTAATAGCTTGGGGCAGTCAGTCAGTTAGGTATGCTGGGATGGCTTCCCGCGCAATTTAAATCAGTGGCGTACTTCAACAAGATATTTTTCTTTAGACTTAAATTAATTTCATTTGTATAAACCGAACATAAGATGTTTAAAATCAATTCTTATTATAAATAATTAAAAATATAAATAAATGAGTTAATTATTTCGAAAACTGCATATTGGCATTTAGGAATTTAAAATTAGCTTAAAAAAGCAAGGTAATGGTAGATGTGCTTTTCTGGCAAAGCTGATAGGCTTCATCAGTACTCTCTGCTTTCATATCGCATCATTGCATTTGGTAATATAAATAAACGCTCAACTCTGTGCACACCTTGGCTAGCATTGACTAATTTGAGAATCGTTTATATGAGGGCACGTACGTATGACTATATTATTAACAAAGAGATCTTATGAAATTAAATGCAGTTAACAATTAGGAATTATAACAGTTAGGGCTTAAAGAATTCAAGTTCGCTTATTTTTGCAATTATCACCCCTAGATCTTCTCTAGTACTAGCCGACTTTTTTAAGCCAATTTGAAATTCCTAAATGTCAATATGCAGTTTTCGAAATAATTAACTGACTTAATTATTAACAAAAGAATTATACTTCTCCTTAAGAACTTATACCATCTATATATTTTTAATAAAAATCTACGGTTTAGTGCATTTGCTAGTACTCGACAGTATAGAGAGGTGGTAATTGCAAAAATAGGCGAATTTTAATTGTTTAGGTTCCTAATTGCTTAAATTCCTAATTGTTTGGATGAGTTGCCACCTTAATAGATTGTCTCATCGTTTGTTACTTCGTATAACTGCATTTAATTTCATAAGATCTCTTTAATAATAATATAGGCATACAGTCTTACGTACGTACATTCATACAAACGATTTTGAAAATTGTTTTGCTAGCGAAGATGTGCTTAGAGTTGAGCATTTGTTTCCATTAACAAATACAATGATGCGATGTGAAAGCAGATGATACTGATGAAGGCTACGCCAGAAATGCGCATTTACCGTTATCTTGTTTGTTTAAGCCAATTTGAGTTTTCTAAATGTCAATATGCTGTTAGTCGTTATTAAAATCAAATGATTTACGAAATTTGAAGGTGTATTCAAATTTCTTAAGCATGCCCGCTGATTCTTTTTGAAAAGACGTGCCAGTTTTGACAGATTTAATTGCATATTCAATTGCACTGAAAAAGATAAGCTCCGCTAAGATTGGCCAATGGAGGCAATCTTTAATGAAATTTGTTTTTATTAGGAGATTTGATAAATAGAAAATAAATTATCTGTGATTTAATTTTGTAACTATTTTATTTCATAGAAAAAGTTACTGTGAAAGTGCAATTGACATACTTTCGAAAGATTGTCAATTCAAGTACAAACATGATGAAGAGTTAAGCTTTGAAGTTGATTTAATTTTCTAAATAGAATAAAATTTACTTTGAGCTATGTATAATGGGTTTCTTTTGATTTTCTATTTATTAAGTTCAATTTAAGTGAGTTTTTATATGTTTATCTTTATATTTATATATAATTTAATTTATTTAATAACATTTTTATATTTAGTTTAATTATTGTTTCTCTAATCTTGTAGATGGAGAATATTTGTTTACTGACTTGGACAGTAAACTTTGAAATCAATTTTTATTATAAATAATTAAAAATATAAATAAGTGAGCTAATTATTTTGAAAACTGGATATTGGCATTGAAGAATGTCAAATTGGTCTAAAAAAGCAAAGCAAGGGTAGGTACGCATTTCTGGCATATATGATAGTCTCCATCACTACCCTCTGCTTATACAACGCATCATTGCATTCGTTAAAACAAACGCTCAACTAACTATTTTTTATTTGATAGGAAAAGTTATTGTGAAAGTACAATTGATATATTTTCGAGAAAATATGTCAATTCAAATACAAACATAATGAAGTGTTACGCTTTGAAGTTGATATAATTTTCTAAATAGAATGAAGATAATTATGTATAATGGATTTCTTTTGATTTTCTATTCATTGCGTTCAATTTAATTGAATTTTTATATTTAATTTAATTTATTGAAGAACATTTTTGTACTTAATTTATTGTTTGTTTCTATAATCTTATAGATGGGGAATATTTGTTTATTGAATTGGACAGTAAACTTTAAAATCAATTTTTATTACAAATAATTAAAAATATAAATAATTAAATGAGCTAATTATTTTGAAAATTACTTATGTATTCGTATTTAGTAGTAGTAGGCTACGACGGATTCTAAATCACCCGCCAACCCGCCGAGAGGTGTTCCAAAATGCTCTAAAACGGTAACCGTTCCGTGGAGCGCTACTTCTTCGGTATTTTGGAACCGGTATTGAGTTTGACCGCTGTCATTTAAAAAAGCAATATGGCGGACGACCAGCAATATGTCTGACTAGCGCGAACGAGCCACGGGCGGGTGCGCGCTGGACAGAGGGAAAAAACAAAAGTTACTAGATTTATTTTAGCGCGTCATTTTTCGGCCGTCGTCATGAATATTGTCTAACTAGATTTTTAAAAAGTTCTAGATTTATCACGAGATTTTTTTTCGGGTATTTTGGAACAGATCAGTGTCAGCTGTCATTTTGAAAATCTAAGGAATATGGATGACTAGCGCGAAATTTAACCGGCCCGAGCCGGGGGCGCGCCTCAAATGGATTTTTTCTAACTACATTTATTATTACACTAGATTTTAATTTGAGCTTAGAATAGCTGTCATTCGAGAAAAAAAACAATATGGCTGACTAGCGCGAAATTTAATTGATAACAAATAGATTTGGGGGAGTTACTGGATTTATCACTAAATTAGCTGTTATTTGAGGAAAAACCAATATGACTCATGACGCCTGAGCTGAATTTAGCGGGATATCTACAATTTTGCCGAGACACGGCGAGCGCGCTTCAATTGGGTATTTTCTAACTAGATTTGAAAAAAAAAGAAGAAGGCACAGAGCGTGCATTAGGGACTGCAATAGGGTCTTATTATACTTATAGTAGAAAAAGAAGAAAGCTGGCGGGTAGATTAAAGAACAGATCATTGTCAGCTATCATTTATGAAAAAAAAACAATATGGTTGACTAGAACGAAATCTAATTAACAACAAGTAGATTTGGGGCGAAAAAAAATTATTAAATTTATTTGAGCGCGAAATTTGAATTTTTCGTTGTGAGGATGATTTGAGCTGAGCTGGCTTGATCTGATTTAAATAAATGCAGAATATCTAAATCTAGGTAATCATAATGCTGCAAAAAATAAATGCTACACTTTGAACATTCAATATGATTTAGACCATATTCGTTTACATTAACATCAATATTTGCTAGGATTTATTGCTGATTTGATCTCATTTAATCTGATTTGAGCTGGTTTCAATTGAACTGATCTTTAGACGCACACGCACCGCGCCCAAAGATTTGAAAATAAATAGATAAAAAATATGCAAATTGAATCCTTATCTGCAAATAAAACCAGGTATTTTGCGTTTCTGATTTTAGTCAAATAAAGATCCAAATAAAATATAACAATGAAATATAAATTTATTTTAAACATACAGATAAAAAATAACATAATTATATTCAATATCGATCAACCATAATTAGCGATATCGTATAAGAATAAAAAAAAAGCCACACCACCAATCATATACATCATACAAACGATTTTCAAATTGATTTGCTAACCAAGGTGTGCACAGAGTTGAGCGTTTCCTCCCATTAACGAATGCAATGATGCAATTTGAAAGCAGAGGGTACTGATGAAGGCTATCACCTATACCAGAAATGCGCATTTACCCTTAATTGCTTTTTTAAGCTAATTTGGAAATACTAAATGTCAATATGCTGCTACTCGTTATTAAAATCAAATGATTTACGAAATTCGAAGATGTATTTAAATTACTTAAGCTTGCTCATTGATTCTTTTTTGAAAAGACCTGCCAGTTTGAACAGATTTAATTGCATATTCAATCACACTGAATAAGTTAGCCTCCTCTAAGATTAGCACAATGGGGCAGTCTTTATTGAAATTTGTTTTCATGAGGAAATTGAAAAATAGAAAATAAATTTTCTGTTATTTATTTCTGTAACTATTTTTGAATATTTATTTCTCTAATCTTGCAGATGGAGAATATTTGTTTGCTGAATTGGACAGTAAACTTTCAAAATACGCTCCGAAAAGTTGGCGATCATCGCATACTCATGGTTTAGATGCGAATGGACGACCCGCATTGGCTTTCTATTTTCGTGTGCAGTATTATGTAGATAGTCCATTATTATTACGGGATGAAACTACTAGGTGAGTTTTTTTCATGGCCTATCAATTAAATGTTTTTTTAACGTAATAGACACTTTTTTTCAAAAATATGTGCTGATTAATTATAATTTCTAAATGTTCAACTCAATCAAGATAAGTACGTAATATAAAAACAAAACGGTGGGAACTGAATATAGCGAGTGAGTATAGATCACTGTTTCTTAACACGTGGTCCCCAGGAAAATTCTGGTCCGCAATAGATTATTAATGATTATTATGCTTTCACTATATGTGTGAAAATTATCTATTTTACTATGCCGTGTTGACTTTTTGGTTGAGTAATTCTGGCATAGTTGATCAAGCGCTTAGCATCTCGAATTGTTATGTGTCAACACTGTTTCCGCTTTATATTCTTATCGTTTTGCTTTAGTGAATACAAATGATGTGATAAGATGTTGTTTCAGGATATTATAGTAGTTTAAAAGTAATGCGAATGCTTCACGACTGATGGACTATAATTTTTCTTTAACATATTGCTCTTGCAATAAGACTCACTTTATTTATTTTGAAGCTCTTTCACATAGGGCAGATCTTTTACATAGGCAGATCTTTCACATTTTCAAGTCCGGCCCATTATATCGTTATGCTGAGTAGGTATATATATTGGCGTATACATAGTACGTAAGTAATTAGCGATGAGATAAGTGTTCGGTTCGTGCATGAAATCGGAGCTGGCGGTGTACTGACGTCGGAAGAAACGGGAGGACGGATAGTCGGACGAAGCGAGCGGTTGGAGACGGTCTATGAAAGTTGGTTGCGGAAAGCGAATTGGTTGCCTGTCGGCGTCGACTCGTTGGTGGCAGTAATAATTCGATGAGGATGACTGACTCATTGGCGAGGTTCATTCGTTAGCGGTTGATTCGTCGGTGTGGTAGACTCGTCGTTGAGGTGGGCACATCGGCATGTTGATGCGGTTAGTACATTGATCGTGGCTTTCGGCCTTCTCCAGGATGTTCGTAGATACGGTTGAAGGATGTGGGCGGATGTAAATGTAAGAATAAAATGTAGAAGATCATGAGTGATATGGAATTCGAACGATTCAGCAGATAATAGTGACGTTTGGGTTGATGAGTAGCGTAACACATCGTTGAGATACGTTAATTTGAATTGATATCTGATTAGCTTGATTTAATCTTAAAGAATAAAACCGACTTGTTGCATGGCGCTTGCTTGAACAAACAGTTCTTTATTCTACGACTATGCTCGCTGTTAAAAATCAGGTTTGAATGCGCTGAGAGAATTATACTGATTAAAAGGTGCGAAGATACTCATTCGAAAACAATCAGATAAAGCTCTAAATGCGACTGCCTGAAACTGGCCTGGGTATGGCATTTTATATGAAATCAGATTGTTGGTGTTCGGCTTTGACGGGGGCAGTTTTTGTTGTAGCCGACGGTAATAAGGTAGGGTTTGGACAAACTTTCTGCTAAGATCTTTAAGGAGGGAAAATTTTCATCGAATAAGAAGCGTCCTTTCATCCGTTGTGAATTTTAAAAAACAATATCGCATAATATCTCTCCCAAGATTCTACGGTGCTATAATTCTATAACAGGGAGCTCTCCAATCAGGTTTTACGTGGAAAGCGTTCGAAACGGTGGACATTCCTTACAAACAATATATATAGGGTTGGACAAAAGTAACACCCTCAAAGTTCATTGAACTCATTAAAAGTGGTTTGTTGAAAATACGATGGCATTGAACTCTCGTTCGGAGGAGGTTACGCAAAGTTCAATAAACTCATCAAGAGTTTGTTCCAAAAATCGGAGATCGTAAAATCTTACGCCCCGACCGGGGCAATGAACGTAGAGTTCAACAAACCCATTAAGTTGTTTACTTGAAATTGGATATCGTCAAAGTGAAATCCTGAAATACATAGTTAAAAAATTGCGCGCGAAGATCAAGCCGCCATCAAAGTGAATGATACATATCTCTCTCTTAATATGTACCATTTTTTGTTCATATTCTGTACTTGATGTAAACACACAAGAAAAACGTGAAAAACATCAGCAAAAGAAAGGTCATCGAAATACAAGCGATATATATATATATTCTCCATCTCTTTTCCTCTTCTTTTTCTCTCTAACGCATGAGAAGTCAAGCGTTGTTGGGTTTGCGGCGTTAGTCGGCTCTTCTCTCTGCAAGTTGATACGAACGCTACGTGGCTTTCTGCAGCCGGCTCTATCTCCCTCTCCTCCCTATGTGTAGTGTGAAGCCATGGTTTTCTGCATTCGTCTCTATATGCAAAGTTCGATGACTGCTTGCGAAGTCATCTGGATATAAATCATCGCAAATCTTTTCGGCGTTTATATTATTTAATTAAAATATCAATTCGTGGTTTATTTAATTACCAGTTTATTTATTTGTTTGATGGTTTGTAAAATTGGCTGATGGTTAGTTATTAAATGCTTGTTTTATTGCATTTGTCGATTCTGTTGGAGGTTATACGTAAACTATCCAGACTGCACCTAATAACACCTATGTTTCCATATCGTAATATATATTGGACAACTCACGTAGAATGAGTAACAATTCAATAGGATTCATTTTTTTAAATTTTAGGTACCATTACTATCTTCAATTACGATTAAACACAGCTGCAGGCCATGCTGGCGAACATACTGTACGTTTGGCTGGACTCGCTCTCCAAGCAGATTTGGATAATAAGACAGAGAACACAGTCTTTAGGTAAATGTTTACTTCAATGATTTCTGAAATAGTTACCTCAGTTTTTGACCAAATACTGACCAAAGTTTTTGACCAATTTCCGTGGCAATTTCTGTGGCTGGCAATTTCCGTGGCTTTGCCACGGAAATTTGTCTGTATAATGTCATGTCCTAAATTTCTAATCTCTATAGCAGTGGTTCTCAATCGGTGTTCCGCGGAGCACTTGTGTTCCGTGAGGCTCCAAGAAGCGTTGCGCCTAACTTTGTAGACAAAATTTAAAGTAATAATTTATCGTTACAATAAGAGGAAGAATATATTACATTGCCATCAGATCGTACTCTCAAAATGAATTTAAGCGAAATAACAGTTAACATATCGTGGGTTTCTATTCAAACTGTGTTTAAAACTATAAACACAATGTAAAACACATTCTAGAAACTAAGATCAATTTAAAATCCATCTTCTATATTATGTTCTTAATCAACTTTATCCTAACAATGCTTCCTGCGTTGATTAAAAACAAATTGTAGAAGTGCAACTTTAAAATTATCGGACTTGCAATTGCAAATCAGCATCGGTGTGTCAATTAGGGAAATTTTATATTTCAAAGAAATTTTTGTATTTTTTGTATACACAACTTTTTGTATGTTCTGTTAACCTAAAAAGGTTTAGAACTACTACTCCATAGTATTAAAAATTGAAATTATATTCTAAATTAGTATAAACTCCTCATTAGAAAATTTTTATTTAAACGCAGCACATTGAAAATTCTTTATTCATATTTTATTAAATGTACATATTAAAAAATGGAGAATTTTTAATAATTTGAATTTGAATATATTTTAATATTAGGAGTAAGATCATCGTAATATTTAATATTTTAATACAAAATATCACGAATTTAATTTAGAAGACATTTTATTTGTTGAATTTGGCAGATATTTAATTGCAATGACATAATAAGACCAGTGTGCATTAAATCTTTGGCTTACCATCGAAATATAACATAGAAAAACTTGCTCAGCAACGTCCAGAAATGTTCTGTCACTAACGAAATACGAACACATATAATCGGTGTTTACAAATTTGTTAAACATACATAATAACAATATCACAGAACTCTGCGTTAGCGGCATTTAAGATTTCGCACTAATATTAATAATAAAACATTCTGTTTACATTCTAATCATCACGGTGATATTCAAAGATCTACGGACGATGAGCCCCGAAGTAGCTCCTAAATCAGTGTTCAAATTTCGCGCAAATATTACTAAGCATATCTTCAAAACGTGTGACGTCATAACGTTTGTTTACATTCGCGACGTTTCTATAGGAAGTTCTACAAAGATGTACGAACGTGCCTCCACGATGTCTCTACACGTGGAAATCACCAGTTACGCAATTACCTGATGCCGACGACGACAGGGTCAGACTTACTGTTCAGAGAGAACACTGGGTACAAATTTTTACTGGATTGCAGGGGACACTGGATTTTCCTCTATGTAACATGTACTAACATGTACAACCTCTATATTGGATTTTTAACGCCCCAACTATCATCGCTGGCGGCGCGGCCTAAACGGCCTGTGAACTGAGCATATTGAGTAAAAAAGTGGTCGCCAATATTGTAATTTATTATATTTAATATATTATAAGAAAATGTAATCAGAATAGTGAATGCGCCAGGGTCTTGATGTGCGCATACGTTTTTTTTTACTGTTTTTACCTTTCTAAGACTTTTATTAGTGATTATTTTATTAACTAAATATATTATTTTTCTTAGACCTGAAGACTATGTTCCACCACATATGCGTGAGCCGAATACGATTCGTCAATTGGAGAATGCTCATCGAGCGTTGCGCAATTTGGGTCGTGATGAAGCGCGTGCTCGATTCATTGCTGATGCATGTCAGCTGACCGCACACGATGCTCCACCTTTTATGAATACCATGATCACCAATGGAAACGCTCCATTGTTGTAAGTCAGATCAAATACGAGAGTCATAATCACTTGTTGCGATGTGATAGTGTTGATTGTGGTGTTTTTATAACTTCATATATGTTCAATCGCTGTTCCGCCTCTTGCAGTTCCAGAATAGTAAGCTTATTTCTCTGGGATTCCTGTTTTAAACCCTTTTCCATCCATCAGCTACCCTCGCAATGGATTCAATATACTGAAGATATCCGTTTTGCAATCTGGATAACTGTCAATTTCTAGCTATAACTGGCAAAGTATCGAGGCATTTATCCACAGGCCTTTTATACTTCTGCGGTAAACCCACATTTCGAATGGTTTCACTTTTTTCCATCTATTCTGGACATAGCCCAAGTTTTTGGACGTACCAGAAACATCAAGTTGTTGTCCAGCTTTAGTTTTTTGTTCTCGTTATTAGACTATCTTTTTATACTTATACTAGCTTTGTAGTATTTATCAATCTCCATCGCACTCTTGTTGGTAATTCTCATGTTCGTTATGAAAATTCCACTCCATTATCTACCTAGTACTTTGCGCATTATAAACTTCGTTTGTGTGAGATAAACAAGTATGGCGATATAATACATCCTTGCCTCACTACAACCTTAACTTTACTTTTGATTCAGATGTTATTTATTTTTATATTTGCTCTTCTATGGTTATGTAACTGTCGATCGGATTAGTGTAGGAATTCTCATATCTTCCAATATTTTTCATTGATGACTCATTTGACTTTATCAAAGACCTAAGCATGTGACTTTATCAAAAGAACAGATTCGAAACAAATTTAAAAAAATGGAGTTAACTTAAACCAAGCTTTGCCCATCTTTTGACCAAATCTCTGTTTCTCCATCAACCCGTTGTTCTAATGTCTTAAATAATGAGAGTGATTTTTGTATACTCCGAAATGATTTGTCTAATGTCCTTAATACAGGATGCTACTAGTTGTTATGGATGTCAGTGATAATTCCAATCGTTGTGAAGAATTATAATCTGGTTGCTTGGAATGAAATTCTTTAAATCTAAATAAGAGACAGCTATGATTTATTCTCATCACTTTGGTGACGTACAGTTCTATTTGAATTATCAATTATTCTCAAACTACTAAGAATTATAAATAAATAATAAATATTTCACAGCGTTGGTAATGCAGCTACGTGTATGGTTAATGCGCATGTCTTTCGTTTACGTGCTATCAAGTGTGAATCACCTCCAGGTTCATTATTACTCGCAGTATGCGCACGAGGACTGCGCGTTTGTCCTGCAGATAATCCGCCGTCTATGTTCCTGTGGAGTTCAATAGGTGAGAATTGATTTTGAACTTTACATTTTTTATAGTAATTCAATTAGTATGTAATGAATTATAAGTATGATTACATAACTAAATTTTTCAGGGAAATTGAGTTTTGAAAGAAAAAAATTTGAAATTCGAACGGGACACGAGAAAATTACATTATACACAACTAGCGATGAAAAGAGCCGTCTACTTCTATCGTTGTGCAAAGCAACGCATCAATTTAGTATGGCGATGGCACCAAAATTAACTGAAGCAAAGAAAATTGCCGAAGAAAAACAAAAGTAAGCAATTATTCTACTTTATTTAATAACTATACTTTATGTTTTTTATTGTTGAGTATTGATTCTATGAACAAACGTGACTGGCAAGGGAGAATCTTTTGAATGAAGTACGTAGCGATCCACTTTAATCAATATTTATCTAGACAGTTAATAGTAATGCACAACCCGTAACAATCACAAAGTGTCTTTTATAAGTTAAGGCTGATTGAATAAAAGAAATGCATAAACTTAACAAAATGCATTGAGAATGATTTAAGAAATGCGTACATGCAAATAACATTATAATTCGTGCATTAGTAATAAATAACGCCTGACCAAAATAATCATGAGAAATCATGAGAAAGTTGGATAGGATCAGCAGAGAGCACGTTGAACAAAAAGAAGACGAAAATTATGATAATAGACCGTAACCCTGCCAATGTTAGACAGACAGATCGATGGTTTTGAAGTGGTTGAGAAATTTAACTATTTAGGATCACTTATCACAAACAAAGGCGGCTGTGGCGGAGAAATCAAACGCAGACTGGCCATGGCACGTGACTCAATAATAAAACTAACTCGAATATGGAAAGACTCTGCAATATCTCAACGCAACAAACTGAAATTATTAAACTCCTTGATCT
>WYDF02261463.1:0-19191 GCA_009867245.2 Adranes taylori
GACCATGAGAGACAGGACGTAAAGCCGATGGCAGATTTGGATAGTCGATATTCTTTTCATTCTTTACTTTGAAACCGTAAGCACCGATTGAACAAAAGTAACAATCATCACTATGATTTTGCGGCTCTCGTCAGACCATCCGAACGCTAAAGCAAAATGTACCTAAAGTTACCTTCGGTCTCATATCGAGCTTTTAAATCCGGCCTCGTATGGGGCATATTTGCAAAATATCTTATTGCACTTTGCAGTACGCCATCAATCGTTGAAATCGCGAACTTCAAAATATTGTCCAGAGATTTCTCTTGGCAACTTTAGTAATGCATATTTTTTCCCAAAGCTCTACGTATTATAATTTCTGAGACAAAATCGCTGACCAGATTTAGTGGAACAGCCCGTATAGTATATTTCATTAATGATTGTCAGCAGAACTAAATAAAATTATATTAGTCAAGGAACAGTTATCACAAAGCAACTAAAGTAATTTTCCATATGTATCTTCTTCTACCTACTCGGAAATAGTCTCAAAATGTTTCTACCAGGTTTTCTGTATTACGCCTTAGAGGTTACGCCTTAGAGGACACATAACAAAATCTTTACATCGGAGACACAATACTAAAACAATCAATTGAATTGTCTTATAGCTGATGCAATAATGAGTCACTATTCTTGTTAAAAAGTCCTAAAAACTGTTTCGGTGCAACGTTGGTGATCAAGATAAAAACTCTCCTCATTAATGTAAACTAGTTCTTTATAATTGTTTCATTACTTTCATTCCGATGAACGGTTCACAATTTATGAAATTTGGTCTACCAATAAACCGGAAGAAAACAAAAGATGCACAAACTGTTACTTTTTTTACTAAAAATTCTGGGATCATTTCTAAACCAAACACACAGTAGAATACCGCATTTTACCACCGGCCATAAGACCTGTTGCTTAGAACAATGAACTCCCAGTGTCAAAGCCAATTGTAAATATAATATATAGTGAGGATGAAACAGGAAATAAATTCGATATCATATCTGATGGCGATCCATCTGTCGATCCTTGTTATCGGCATATTGGACATAGCCTCACAAAATGCCTCACATATTGGACATGGACAAACGAAAAACAACAAGCAATAAATAAATAATCATCAGCCAGAAACCCGCTAGAAACCATCATTCAAATAAATTAATCCAAAATTAAATAAATCCAGAATGGATAATTAATTCAAGATAACTCAAACATGGAGAAGATTTGCGATGTTTGTATCCAAAATTTTTCTATTATTTGGATTATTTGGGCCTTGCGTTACTAGGTCATTAAGGAATGATGAGTTTGCAACTCCGCATAATACAATTTAAATCATATATAGCAGCCAAACCAAAACATATGTAATAGTAAATTGTATGACGAGCTATGTTAACGTGCTAACGGAACTGTCACTCACGCGCAAACAAATATGAATGGCGACAGAATGGCGCAAACAAATATCTTACTTATTATAGAATCAAGCGACGTTCGAAAATCTATTCTCGGGCGCCAGGTCAGTTTTGCGTGAGATCGCACGCTGGATCTGATGTTATCCCTCCAGCCCTCAGTCGCTTAATGTGGGCCGAGGTAAACTGAAGTCTTCTGAGTTGTACAGATTTTCGAGATATTGCTTGCAGCTGTAATAAACTTATCCACTTATGAATGAAACATCATTAAAGGTTTAACAAAACTGTCTAACTAAACTAGTGGCTTAATATTAAACGGTATTAATGCAATCATAATAATAATAAAAACGGCGCATAGCGGTACAATTAAAAAAACAGCGGTGCATGTAAAGCAATATAAAAAGGCGGTAACAAAATAACAAAACAAATATCAAATCTAATATGAGAAGCGTGTACGGGCAGACTATAATACAAAGAGGGAAATAGATTCAAGCACATGATATGAATAACTGGAAAGATAGGTAGCCTAGGAAATTAATATAAGCCGGTAACGTCATATTGCGCACTAGCGCGACGGTTGCTGAGTGGATACCATCACTTATATGGCGCAATAGCTAGCAGTATACACACTAGTAGAGTAATGAAAGAAAAGGATTAACAATAAACCGGTAACGCCGTATTGCACACTGACGCGACCTTACTGAGTGCATACCACCATCTGTATTGCGCACTAGATAAAGGTATGCACTCTAGTTATATAGGAGTAAGTCAGGCGGGAAGAAACGGGTAAAGCTTTTCAACATATGCAGTTCAATCAAGCATCATACTATAGAAAATCACTAACCAAATATATTATTATCCCGGCGACTATTGCTGTCTGTCGCTCTGGCCGGTATCTTGGCATGACTGCCTTGGCTCGTTGTTGTATTGCTGGCTGCTCCTGCTGGACGGATTAGAGTTCACAAAGGATCTGATTTTATATATTTAAAAATCTCGCTAGTGTAGACGTGAGCTTTGCATAAGTTTTACTCTGCGGCCATTCGTCTCGTGGCCACTCTGCGTGTGGCCATTCACTCCATATTTCACTTTCGTGGCACGGTCAATTCATACAATCCTATGTAACTCCCGGTCATATCCGTACCATTTGTGCTTCCCTACATAACACACAACTCCATTAAAATATTCTCTTAGCGGATTTCCCACGCTTACAACAAAAATTAGTAGTTAACACAGCAGCAGTGACAGTCAGCATACAACCGGTGTACATAGGTAACAGCTCCAGCCAGTATATTATAATAGCAAGTGGTGGGTCAAATCAATCTAAACGAGCACAGCAGTGTCGCGTACATACGGCACGGCGAAATGATCAACTATCTCTCTCTGATTCATACAGTCAAATAGACGACCAAATATTCTCACTCTCATACGCGCTAATCAATGTATTTCATTCATAATAGAAAATATGTTTTATTATTAGCGGTAGGAAGCCAACTTGTTTACAAATAATACATGCATTCAATTTATTATTAATATAGGTCGGCCGGAATTCGTTTAATTTATTTCTGACGTCACTATATTTTTTTCAGGAAAATTATTATAAGAAAGTTTTCTTTATTTGGGGTTAACGACGATTACAAATAAAAATATTAAATAATTGGTTATATAAATAATATGAACATATAATACATTTCAAATGATAATTTCAACGAATGTCAACTAGAGATATCCAGGAGGATAGCATCCGTGGATCGCATCCTCTAGATCAGCGTTTCTCAACCTTTTTTGGCCCGCGGACCGGTATAAGTTGCATTTACGGGGTATTGCAACAGAAATGATTATGCTGTTGCACTAGTAGAACGGAATCCTTTCGTAGAATTATCTAGGAATATGGCCTTCGTAGCGTTCATCCTCCAGACAATTTCATTTATCAGAAACCTTAATACATTGTAAATATGTGTAACTGCTGTACAGAGATATTCCTGTTGATTTTAATAAATGCAACAATGTAAACATATCTACAAGAGATGTCTAGGAGGCTAGGATCCGTAGGTCGCACCCTCAGTTGAATTGAATTATTCGCTTTTATGGTAATTTTTAAGCAATACATTGTTATACATTAGTAATATTAGAATCCATATGTGATGTTGCAATGCCTTCAAACATTATTCTGTTTACTGAGTAAACAATCTCGATCATAATAAAAATTTTATGGAATGCTATATTTCATATACTCACGGCCGAGTGTAATATATAAGTCAAACGTGTATCAAGCATTAATAAGCGAAACAAAGCATTCCGGACAGGATGAGGACATATGTTTCAGTATAAACTCGTACTTAAGAAAATTTAACTTAAACCTCATTCCAACGTATGTCATAATATACAAAATGTAAACGGATCCCGTAGGAATATTTTACGAAAATACCTTTAGAGGGTTATATATATACATAAGCACTAACTCTAAAGGAACACACGATAATTATATGCGAACAATGATAACGGGCTCATAGAAATTGTTTTCTGAAGTCGCTGTTCAGATGTGGCATTTTAAACGAAAAAGATTTAATTTATTAATTTTACACGTTTCAGTGTTCGAGTCCACATTTTAATTGAATTAAAACTAAGTGTTCCAAAACTCCATTTATTGATTAAACATTTTAAGTACATTTTAAGCCAGGTTTGGTTTAATTTGAATCTTCCTTCGCCAACTATTTTTTCCTTCTCCTATAAGAGGTGTTACGTTGAACTCGCGTAGTCCAGGAGAGCCAAAATCAAAAAAGGAAGTTAACGAACTGTTTTAAAGAGCCATGATCCGCTGCGGCATATACAACAATCATCATAGTTGATCAACAAGAACGAGGAAGAAATCCCATTTCCAAGGCGAACCCTTCATCAGTGCGATCTTGACTCGTAGAGTAGAGCGATAAGTGTTATAATATTAGCAATTCTTCATTTAATGTTAATTAGATTGGAATTAAAACTCACTCCAACGGTTAGTTTTGCGATTCGGTCGAAGACTCACTAATTAGTGTTACATCACAAATCCCCCCCGGTACCACCAATGTACGTCTACAATAAGTTCAACAAAAGATATACACATAAAGTTAAGTAAAGATGACAATTCTACTTATAATCGCTCCTATGGTTATTTTTATGATTCGGCCGAAGAATCACTCATTAGTGTTACACCACAAATGATGACTGCTTCCTTCAATTGCTCAGAACTTCCATAGCTCCCGGCACCACCAAAGTACGTCTACAATAAGTTCAACGAAAGATATTAATCTAAGTAAAGATGACTACTAATCGCTCCAGCGGCTACTTTCCTCTAATTGCTCTGAGCTTTCATAGCCGCCACCACCAGTGGTGTACGTATTAATTACAATAAGTTCAACAAAAATACAAATTGAAGTAAAGATGACATTTTTATTGATTAAAAAATAATTACAATAATTATTAAATCTAGATTTATATGCATCAACCTGTCGTATTTCCCTGGATAGAAGGGATCTATATAATAGTATAAAACCTAAAGACATAAAACAGATAAAATTGTGTAAATAACGTATTAATTGACTACGAAACAAACTGAATAAACTATAACGTTTCTAATGAGTTTCACCAACTTCCTACTGCACTTAATACATTATTAACGTTACTCTATACGCGTTACACTATACGCGCTTGCTTGACATAGTACGCCATATACACAACATATAAATATATCAATATTTGCTACATTTGTAATATGTGTAGATGATTCATAATAAAACTGTGCGGTCAGTTGGGTCGTAGCTAGTTTGTTAATTCTATTTAACAGATTTCTGGGAACATCATATAAATTCGGAATTCCCAAGCCTCCATTTCTGATAGATTTGTAGAATATAGAGTCAGCCGATTACATTGGCAACTGAAGAAAACTTTTGATGCGTCTTTTAATAATAAATTGCACCATCGACTACTTCATCAATTTAGTTGAGAAGTCACTAAATAGTCGTACACCACTAAACGCTGGCTACTTTCTTTCAACTGCTCAAAGCTTCGGTCGCCGTGGCCATTACCGGTGTAGATCTTAATTACGAAGTTCAAGATTAGATCCAAATTCCAGTAAAGATGACAATTCTATTTATTATCGCCCTAACGCTTACTTCCACGATTTGATCTAAATGTCACTAACTAGACCTACACCACAAATAATAGATGCTTTCCTCCAATTGCTCAGAGCTCAGAGCAGGTGTATGTGTTAATTAACCCTGCCAAAACAGAACGTGGACTCAAAAAATAACTATGTATCATTTGTGTGCTGAAACTAACTATTCGTAATGATATTTCACTGTGTCACCCTGGAGAAGAGATCCTAATTTTAAATCCTCCAAAAGGCAATACCAGAAGTGTAATTTTAAAATCCCCAAATTCTATTTGTAATCCGTTAAATTAATGAAATCAAATCTAAATATATCTGAGCAATCAACTCAAAATTGTTCCTTAAATATGGATTGACGGGGTGAAAAAGATGATGAACTTTGAGCACAAAGTCCTGATGGATGAAAGGAACAGATTAGTTAAAGAAGTGTCATCTTATTTAACAACTGTTTAGCTGTTATTTAATAACTGTAAATCTCGGTTAATTTCTAAGCTGGCACTATTTTAACGATAAGAAATGTCAAATTATAATAAAAATAGGAATAATTAGATGTGTTAGTCAATTTCTAAAGCAGATGATATGAGCACTCAAATAGCCTAAAAAACCAGACAGGGCAGATACGTATTTTAAGCATTAGGTGAAGCTTTCATTAGTACCCTTTTTTAGTAGTGCATCCGTAGTCTACGACCCACATGACTACGCCACGCCCGGACATTTAAGCTATTTTCAAATTTTCCTTAAGCATTGCATTTGCTTTACTTACAGAAATCCTCTAACAGGTAGACAAATTACAACACACCCAATTGAGACGCACCAGTAGCTGTTATATTCCCTTCAACAATCAGAACTGTATTTATACGAAATTATATAAGATCGTAATATATTAAACCCTACTTAATGCATCGTATAGTATTGGCTTTTAACCAGCCAAAAGTATTTTTAATGAGAATGTGAATTAGTATTACCTTAAGATGTAAATAACTATAAGTTAATATTTAGAAGATTTCTGTAAATAAATTAAATGCAACGATTAAAGAAAATTTGAAATAGCGTAAATGTCCAGGCGTGGTGTAATCATCTATCACGTAGACTATGGATGCACTACTAAAAAAGGGTACTGTTGATAGCTTCACCTAATGCTTGAAATATGTATCAGCTCTGTATGGATTTTTTAGGCTATTTGTGTCCTCATATCATCTATAAGCGCTTTGGAAATTGACTAACTCATCTAATTATTAACTTATAGTTATTTACATCTTAAAGTAATATTAATACACTTTTTCATTTAAAATACTAATGTCACATGTTAAACGCGCCATCTAGTAGTCGGTTGCCTACACTTAAAAGACAACCCTCGTATTACAAACAAATTATGTTTGGGCTTCAACAGCACTCTAGTTGTCAGATTTTACATTATCCTTTAGGAAAAGTAACTTTTGAATTTTCGTGTGTAGCTAATAACACTTTTATATACGATATACGTATTGTCGGATCAAAATTTCAAAATTACATTTCGTCGTTCTCACCTTTTATATACACCTACGAAAAATAGAATAGAAATCATGATTACACGAAATAGCGTTCGAGCGCTAAAAGCATAAGAACAATTTCGTACATGGATTTTATGTTTAGCGGTAGTAAAAGTTAACGTAGAAAGATTAAATTTATCTACATTAACTCTCGAAAAGCTCTCGCGTTCTCCTATTTCGTAGCTGTATGAGTCAAGAAATGCGTATATATGTGCAGTGTTGTAAAATGATACGATAACGTGATAAATTTACACTTGTTAAAACTGTTAAAGCGTGAAAAGGCATTTAACAAGGCGTACAAAACAAAAGAAGGCGCATGAAGGAACAATATCTTCATTGTTTATAGCGTTTATTGTTTTATTAGAAATTCACGGCGGAATAAGGATGAATGATATACAAGTACAAATAATTATTTAGTCTACTTAAAAAGGTTAAATTTAATTTTCATATTCATGAGACAGAAATTAGTTCTTATTGTATTTAGAAACATAAACGCCATAAGTCTAACTAATGGGAAATAGACAAATAGAATATATGTTCTGTGTAATGTTTGGTGATGATTAAAATTTTGAAACGAAAAAGGCGTATAAATTACTGTGTTAGGGTTCCACGATTAATATTTTCACGAGTTAACAAGTACTTGACTTACCCATTTCATTTCAGAAATGTCATATTCACAACAGCTTAATTTATGTAAACTTTATTATAATATAAAAAGTATAATTAATTCACGGACAGCATATTATATTGTAAAATATGTTATCTTGGGTAGGATGTTATAAAACAATTAGTTTTTCTACCTACATACAAGTTTACTTTATTTTGCAACATTCTCCAGTGTAGTCTAATTACAAGCCTAAATCCCAGCCTCGTCACCAATTATAATTTCGTACCCGACTGATCTTTTTATAAAAACTTTTATTAACGAAATTATAATAAAACTGCTTGATTAATATTTCCACGAATTAGAATATATTTGAGTTACCTACGTTTGTGTTATTTCGTCATGAATTATTAAAAATAATATTAATTTTTTTAAGTCACCTGCTTTCTAGTATTTTTTATGATTTTCCCATCCTCGTCACCAATTATAATTTCGTAGCCGAGTATTGGTTTTATGAAAAATTTTCTTAACGAATTATAATAAAATTTAAACATTTAATTATTTGAATTCAATTTATTAACTTAAAACACTTAATTACAATTGTTAATTACAATTGTCACCTAATTACTTTATTGTTGGATATAATAATACAAGGTACAGTTATTAATCCAAATTTAAATAATAAATTTATTCCATTAATTAATAATTTTAATTGCTAATCCAAGGTAAAGATAAGAATTATATACTTCAAATTAATAATATGTTTTCAAATTACGCGATCTACCCTACACACTGAAATTAATATAGTTATAATCTAATGCGTTGCAAATTTCTTTATAGAAAGCACCGACTTGCAACTGTGAACGATTAACTCGAATTACACATATTATCTAATCGACTATATGTACATAAAATATTATAAAATATTATATATATATATATATATATATAAGATGCAAGGATACAAAGTTTATACATGCCATCATTTCTTGTACTTGTATGAAATATAAAATTTGACTTTAATCTCCGAAGTACAATATTTAGCTATATCACACATATGTTCTTATAGCTTACATATGTTCACACCGAATAAATCATTATAATTTGTGAGAACTTAATATTAATTGCAAAATTGAGAAATGTTACCAACTTACGACGAGATCTCGTTTCGACGTATTTGTGTACTCATCAGGCAGCATGTAACAGTTTCAATCTAATGGTACAATGTGAAAAAATCGCAATGGACTTTGTGGTTGCCGTATTCAACCACAAGACTACATTGTTCAGTTTATAGTCGCTTAAAAGCATGTATTTTTATCACTGTACCGTTAGAAAGCTAATTTACTAACAAAACTGTTTTTTAACGGTACAATGATAAAGATACACGCTTTTAAACAAGTACATTGCTATTTTTTCACAATGTACCATTAGATTGAAACTCTTACATGCACTTGCCTGATGAGTACGCAAATACGTCGAAACGAGATCTAGTCGTAAGTTGGTAAAATTTTTCAATTTTGCAATTAATATTAAGTTCTCACTAATTAGAATAATGAGATTTATTCGGTGTAAACATATTTAAGCTATTGTGATATAACTAAATATTGTACGTGGATGCACAGCCTACTGCTTGCATTGGAATCTTAATAATTGATGTGCAGATACTGTTCATATAATTATATAGCTATAATCGCATTCCGAGCACTCAAGGCAGTTCATGATAAAAAAATTAAAGTGATATGAATCATTATGAGGAGCTACGTACATACATCTCGGTAATAATGCGTTCAGCGTTGTGTATATTGTATAAAGAAATTTGTAATTAGTTTAGATAAACGGGGTGCAACGGAATGTTAAGTCCTTGGTTTTAATTCATTGATGAACTGATGACAAAATGCTACCGAAAGCAGAGGGTAGTAATGAAGGCTTCCACCAATGCTAGAAATTGAATCCCATTCACACCATTTATATAATTCTTCACTCGTTTAAATACGGATTGTGCTATCAATGAGCTCTCTATGACAAAACTAGAATCGCATTCAAAACACATAAATAATTTTTCGCCTGTATAAGTAATGTTATGTGTGTTTAATAATTCTAAACATTTGAATGGCGTTTCACCCATCATACATTTGAATGGGTTTTTACCTGTATGAACACGCATAAGTGCTATTAAACGGCTCTTTAATACGTAACTATAGTAGCGATCAAGACATTTGTATGATCTTCCTTCCATCAGTATGAATGCGCATGTGTGATGTGAAAGTGCTCTTAATTACATAGCTATAATCGCATTCGGAGCACTGATAGCAGATGACAAAACACCAACTAGAGTGAGATGAACCATTGTGAGGCGTTACGTTCATAGATCTCTGTAATAATGCGTTGTGTACCTATATATATAGAGAATATTCGAATTAATTTAGACAAGCCTCCGGTATGGAATGCTAAAACGTTGGTTTTAATTAACTGATGACAATAATGCTACCAAAAGCAGAGGATACTGATGAAATCTTCCACCAATGCCAGAAATTGAAGCCCATTCGGATACTTGTATAGCTCTTCAGTCATATGAATAGGCATGTGTGCTAGCATGCTCTCTAGCACAAAACTAGAATTGCATTGTAAACATATAAATGATTTTCCGCCTGTATAAATAACGTTACGTGTGTTTAAATCACCTTTTCGTCTAAAACTTAAACCGCATTCTAAACATTTGAATGGCGTTTCACCCACCATGTGCCTTTTCAAATTGACCTTTTTTACACCTATAATTTCATTCAATACATTTGAATGGTTTTTTACCTGTATGAATACGCATGGGTGCTATTATACGGCTCTTTAATTACCTGACTTTGATTAACTGATGACAATAATGCTACCGAGAGATAAATGCTTCCACCAATGCCAGAAATGGATTACTCTACGCGTACCGCATCTTCTAATTGGGTGTTTCATGTAGCCAATATACAGTTTTCGAAATGATTAACTTATCTAATTAATAAATAATAGTTATTTACTGTCTTAAAGTAATACTATTATACATAAAGAAATTTTTTGGTTTTTATTAGTTTTTACTTTTATTATATTTTCTAAACACTTAACTATTGTAATTCGACAATTTTAAACTAATTAGAAAATTCTTTATATAATGTACACAACGCATTAGAACAGAGGTTCATTAAAGTGTAATGAACCATAATGGTTCATTACACTTTAATTGTTGTTTCGTCATCTGCCATCAGTGCTCGGAATGCGATTATAGCTGTATTAAGTACAAATTCACATCACACATGCGTATTCAAACGGAAGATCATACAACTGTTTTGATTGCGAATATACTTGTGTATTAAAGGGTCGTTTAATAGCATCTATGTGTGAACAGCAGAGAAAAAACCATACAAATATATGGAATGAGATTATAATTGTAAACAAAAGCGCAATATCAAAAGACACATAATTATGCATAAGGGTGAAACGCCATTCAAATTTTTTGAATGCGATTTAAGTTTTAGACGAAGAAGTGATTTAAACACACATAACATGGTTTATACATGCAAAAATATATTCATATGTTTAGAATGCGATTCTATTATATTGTCGACATTGAGCAATCTGGATGAAATTGACAAAAAACCATTTGCCATTTTTGCTAAAACTATTTTATTTGCGTGCTTAATTTCAATACTCTATACCGTATGTAAAAAGTTCATAAATTGAACTATAAATAAAATGACATTTACGACCAGTAATTGTTGATAAATCCTTTAATTCTAGGATCACTATTTTAGTACAGAAATTTATATACATTTTTCCTACAAAAATCTTCTACAAAAATTTATATTAAACAAAACAACTACTCTGCTCATAATAATATTGCGTACTTTATTAAATGAAAGATAAAAATTGCGGAAAGAATAAACCTTTTTTTTCAATCTTTACAAAATAAAATCCATCGATGTATATAATGCACAGCAATTAAATTTATTGTAAAAACAAATTTGTTCAACCGCATGGATGCATTAATGAAGTGCGCATTTAAATCGTTAAAGAATCTGTGAAATTTGCAACGCGATTTAGAAAAACAAAATTAATTTGCGATTTTTTTTTCTAGTGCTGGAAGCAACCAGCTTCAACAGCAAAATGACGCTGACGCAACCGTCGTGGCGGCGGTGTGTGGAGTACGCGGCGGTTATTTACTAATGTAATTAGCCAAAGTTTACTACGCTCGAACATAGGAGGTTCTTCGGGAAACGGAAAAAGGAAGACAACGGAGATATAGGAACGCAACGCGCGAATTGCAGCCGCTACGCCGATGAAAAGTATATCTCGAATATAAATAAATTTGTGTTAACATTTTTGATATTAGGTAAACAATAAAATATAAAACAAAATATTGATATTTATTAATGTTATGACCTTAATGATAATTATAAATTATTATTTTTATTTCCCAAATGCTAGACACACAATCAATATCATCAAATATCATGAATGGGTGTATCTTGTTTAATTTAAATAACGTAATGTTTAAACATTAAATTTTTGACAGTTATTTAACTGGGTACGAGACCCGTTCCCCGTTGGGATGCAGATGGAACATTGCACCACGGCGGCAAAATATTTGAAACGATATTCACAATTCTCGCTAATAAAAAAGAATAAAAAAATTTAAACAATATTAATAAAATGGGTATACTTTTTTTCGTGTAAATTTTTAATTAATTAATTTATATAATTAATTTTTTGAGAGGCGACAAAAAAATGGACGAGGATGGCAGTAAGCTTCGGAAGTCCTTTCCTAGGTCAGATAGGTGACACTAGTCAGACAGATGAAGGAAACACTAGTCTTTGTTTTAATGCTGCAGAATTTTCACAACATCTACTCTATGTAGTATATACTTATTTAAGATACAAGTATATTCATCACTGTTCCATACTCGTTCCGTACTTCTATATATTTTAAGGGCGCTCCAACGTGAAATATATTAATGTAAGGAACGAGTATGGAAAAAGCTACGTGAAGAACTGGACTCAGATCCGTGGGGATTACCCTATAAAATAGTCAGAAATAAGCTGGGAAAGAATCTCGCAAACCCACACACTCTAGTGAAAAGTGGGGCGAAAAATATAGTGGAAAAACTGATGAAGAGTGGAATAGAGGCAGGAAAGAGGAAAGCAGCGATTGGAGCAGACGAGAAACAACAATAATCGCGAAACACGGGCGCTGATTGATCCTGGCGAAGTACAAGCTGCGGGACGATGTTAGCTACTAAAAAAGCACCTGGACCTAATGGTGTGGCAGGTGAGATAATGTAGCTATTAGTCACAAGATTTCCTCGCATATGGTCTGCAGTATTCAATCGATCTACGAATGAAGGCACATAGCAAACCTTTGGAGGAAGCAACATCGTACCGACCAATATGCTTTCTTGATACAGCTGGAAAATTGGTTCAAAGAATTATTGCGAACATGATAAATGTAGTCTAAGTCGGCAAATCCACCACTCACTCAATAAAAGCAGCCCAGCGCATAGCCAAAACAGCCAACTGGAGACCACCTGGCAAACGCAAACATTACATGATTGTATCACTAGACATCAAAAACGCTTTAAACTCGCTACCTTGGCCAGTAATACTAGAGCTGATAAAAAGAGGTGGCATTTCGAAAGTCCTGCAAGCCCATAATACACAGCTATATGAGTAATAGAAACATTACACATATCAGGAACGACAGCAAACAAAAGTATTCAGTGACGGCAGGAGTCCTGCAAGGTTTTGTACTAGGACTGATACTATGGAACCTAGCATATAATGAGATCCTAATACTAAAAATACCTAAAGGAGATCAAAGCATTTGCAGATGTTATGACGCTAATAGAGATGAATCGCAACACAGAAAACATTCTTGTAACAGGTAACGTTCTTGTCAGCAGCAAGGAAAGACACAGTAATGACAATCTGGTATTAAATAAAGCAGGAGCTACGGTACCTGTCAATGGCGAAATATAGTACTTGGGATTTACACTGTATTTGAGAGGCAAATCCAAACCAAACGCGCCAAGTAGTCAACGCAGTTAAAAAGGCAGTAAATATCGAAAGCAGTATTATAATGCCGAGGGGCCCTGGCCAGTCCACTAGTTGTGAGCTGACATGCGCCATACATCTTCGTGGCAAAATCGTTGGGATTCCAGCAATGGAGAAAACAGGAGTAAAAAGCTTATAATAAATATTATCGATGACATCGATGAGTAGAAAGCATGCCGAAGTTAATTATTGTTTAACCCATCTATTGACAGGACATGGCCAGTTCCAAGTATATCTTAAAAGAATAGACAATGTACACTGCAGAGCAGCCAGAGACAGTGCCACACTGTTCTCCATTGCCCTGCTTGGAGCATAGAAAGAAAAGAAGTAGAACAGATTCGAGGTCAGAAAATCAAAGCAGAGGTAACTGTGGAAAAGCTAGTGGAAAACGAACAGTGCTGGGTAGTAGTAGAACATTTCGCAACTAAAGTACTTATAGCTAAAGAGCAAGCAGATAAAAATAGAAAATATACTAGAATGACGAGATAGTGAACATAAATATCATAAATGTGCAAGCAGGTATAGGGAACTAAATAGAACCCAACAATAGAAGGTAAGATCACGACTACACGACTATAGAAGGTAAGATCACAGCGTCTAGGCATCCTGTGAACTGAACAAATTGTGTAAAAAGTAACCGCAAATCAATCTCGAAACATTCGCAAATATTTTATATAATCAAAAAACAAAAACATTATAATATGTAAGTGGAATGGTGAATGTGCCCGTGTTCTAGTGAGGAGGAAATAACGGAGAACCATCCAATGTCCTGTACATCATGTACATATGTACGAATCACATATTGAATATTCCGTATATAAATAGAACTGTCAGACATATAATTATAATACTAACTAAATATTAAATACAATTAAATTTCAAGTTTGGAAATGGCTTGTTAAGTCAACGTGGTTATATTAACGATTTTATATTCATCTTAAACTTGAAAGATACATGTTCTTCCATTAAACCATACACTTATTTCTCTATCAAAAAAATTCTTTTTACGTATAAGTATATGGTAAAAATAATAAAATTAAACAAATTTAAACGATAATAAATATTGACATGAAAAAGTATAAAAAATTATTAATTTGACTTTAAATAAATTTATTTATTCAAATATTTTTCTATTCAAAAAGTTTCTTTTTAAAGCATAAATAAACTTTGTAAAAATAATTAACATACAAAAATATTTAACGATAATAAAATTTACATGTAAAAAATTATAAATTTGACTTCTGAAGGAAATAAATTCATTAATTTATTTATTAAACCATATAGTTATTTCTATATCCGAAAGTAACTTTTTAAAGTATA
Organism: Adranes taylori; assembly: GCA_009867245.2. NCBI lineage: Eukaryota > Metazoa > Arthropoda > Insecta > Coleoptera > Staphylinidae > Adranes > Adranes taylori. Next base: position 15,109 of record WYDF02261463.1, read on the forward strand.
AATCAACTGTCTAAAGATAATGAAAGTATAAAATTTTTTAAACGATAATAAAAATTGACATGGAAATGTGTAAAAAATTATAAATTTGATTTTCGAAATAAATTTGTTAATTGATTTATTAAACCATACACTTATTTCTATATTAAGAAGTTTCTTTTTAAAGTATAAATAAACTTTATAAAAATAATTATAGTACAAAAATTTTAAATACACATTTTACAATAATGAAATATAAAAAGTTTTAAACAATAATAAAAATTGACATGTAAAAGTCTAAGAAATTATAAATTTGACTTTTGAATTTATTTATTTAATAAAATAAATATATTTATTTCATTTAAAATTCAAATTATAATTTTCTACACTATTACTACAATTTTCTACAATTTGTATTATCGTTTAAACATTTTTGTATTCTAATTATTTTTATAAAGTTTATTTATAGTTTAAAAAGAAACTTTTTGATAAAGAAATAATTATATGGTTTAATGGAAAAACAAGTTTTTTCATGTTTAATATGAATATAAAATCTTTAATATGTCCACGTTGACTTAACAAGATATTTTTAAACTTTTATTTTATTAGCTAAAGTACTTCATGCTTGAATAGTTGATTCGAATTCTAGATAGCATTTCATTATTGAAATAAAAATACTTATGGATGTGGATCACTTCTTTTAATTCATTAAAATTGATACTCCAAATCACTACACCACGTTGACTATAATTACTGATTTATCGATATAGAAATATTTATGTTAGGTCGATATCTTTTTACAATGCTCTTGTATAAACTTTACCAATCGAAACTCGTTTCCTTTGCAACAGCTTCAATAAAACGGACTTTAATTTGATTTTGTTTAAACTACGTGTGTACATCAACTGCAATAATTTCCTAACGTCCCAATAATAAATCACACGTGGACGTGTTTTACTAACAAAAAGAGCGGCCTAGAATATAGCTGAAACGCAAAGACCTTTCAAACCGAGGAACGGGATTCCCTCGCCGATGGATATTCCCAACGCAATTCCAACCTGGAAACAAACTTTTGTCTAATTATATGAACAAGAGTATATGATATATGCTCGTGCCGCATCAGCGCGTAGTGAATACGCACCGCTTTATTGAAAGACTGATGAAAACGAACACACTCGAAATATTGGTATACTTAAAAAAAATTATTTGAATTAAATAATTGAGTGAATGGAAAAGCGGTAGAACTTAATTAGAAAGTTGAATATTTCATTTTGTTTCTATGTGTTACACTATAGCATGAAATATATGATTTGTTTATCGCGTCAATTGAATGATCATTGTTTATAGCGTTAAAGTATTAGAGCTCAATTTCTGATTTTCTCTAATACACAACGGAACAACCACCAACAACCAACAACCAATTGCACATACTGACCAATTTTCAAGAAACAATATTTCAGTTTCATAAACATTTTATTCTCTACTTAATTAAGGTCTCACGCCAGTGGATCTAGTTTTTTTAAATTAAATTTATTTAATTATCATATTAATTATAAATTTGATTTCGGTTTAATGATTTTTATTCCTAATTACAATACTTATACGCGTTCGTTGCTAATTTACTTTTAAATAATTGCACATTTAGTTATATTAATTAATTATTTCAATTACATTACGTTTCAATGACTAATATATTGTATTATATTACAACGATTGCATAATGTTAATCTAATCGCATTATTTCTTTAATTATTTCTAAATTACTTTAAAAGCTTGATAAATACATTCAGCAAGACTAACTAGATTAATTTATATAACACATAATACATTTAATTAAAAATTACTACGCACAACACCCAAGATTAAGATGGCTGCCGTATGAATATAATAATCCAAACCCTATTACTACATTATACTAATAACTACTGATTAAGACTAAACCTAGAACTGGATTGCGGTTTTATATCATATGTTTCGGACCTTGCTCGTTGTCACCCAGTAGTATAAGCGTCAGAATACGCATTCATTTCTATTGACGTACATAATTAATTAACATGAAGTTAATTCCTAGAGTTGAGTCATAACTACTTCATTTAAAATATGGATGGGTATTCGTCGCTTAATGACTCGACTACATTAATTGTTTAATTAATTAGTTAGATTAAGCAGGTCGTCTTCTATAAATGTGAGAGACTAACAAATCAGAAAAAATGTCGATGAACCGCGAGTGGATGGCCATTTCTGCTATAAGCTTTATCAACACCCTTATTTTTCAGAACCTTATTTTTCTAAACAAGTTATGTGCGTAACTGAACACACACTAACTCTATTATATCGTATCTGAACCTATTATATCGAATTAATATTATTTAATAAAATCTTCTATATATGTTTAAAGTCTGTTGGTCGACATATGCAAGTTAGTTTTCAAAGCAGAATTGAAACAAAAATGGCTGAGAAAGAGAAATTTATAAAAAAATATTCATTGACTCGATGAATTATGGGTTCCAATTGGGTACAAGTTCTTTTCAAATGACATCGCGGTACATCGCGTTCAATAGACCGCGATAAAAAATGTTCCTTAAGGAACTACACAACACTACCTTCTAGTAAAGATACACGCTACCTTATTTAAACATGTATACTACGCTACCATTGCAAAGTTTAATTGGAACCTTTTAGTTATTTTGGAAGATCTATTTTAATGGCAAAAGATTTGTCTATAGATATTTATTTAAATTACATGTAGTTTCGGTCCTGATCTAATAGGTAATAATTGTTAATAATATTATAAAAAATGTATTCTTCAAAATAAGTTAAAATGTAACATGCCAATCAGCATCTTTAGAAATTAGCTGAGTACAGACTACAACAATTGGAGTTTTCAATAGACTTAGCGTTCCTTAAGCTAGCTTCGGAAATTGTTAAACTAAATATTTTATCGAACAACATGCTCTAAGATTCCCGCTGTTAGTCTTCTGACAATATACAAGAAAGTTTTGTTCATAGCACAGAGAAACCAAAGATGTTCTAATCAAGTTATACTTAACCATTGAAGTCTGTTTGTAGATACACAACTGCGTTTATTAAATTTGAAAATTTGTAATTGAAATCAATGTTGTCGCATCTAAATTTACAACAGTTCTTTATTTTGTAATAGTAGCTCAATAATCTTAGGAGATATAAAACTCAAATAAACTTTGTTAGATAATGGTTTGAGAAAGCTTTTATTTGAACCAATTTTTTTACAGAATGATTCTTGGTTATATACAGGTTACTTATAATTGTGCTAATTTTTCCTTCATTTTGAAACCGATTTCACATCTTCGTTTTAAAAATTCAATATCGAAAAAAGATCTCATTGGCAAGTAATGCAACTAGAAGGATTTATTAATTTATATAATATATAATACATTTAATTAATAATTATTACGCACAACACCCAAGATTAAGATGGCTACCGTATGAATATAATAATCTAATCCCTATTACTACATTATACTAATGACTACTGATTAAGACTGAACCTAGAACTGGATTGCGCTTTTATATCATATGTTTCGGACCTTGCTCGTTGTCTCCGAATAGTATAAGCGTCAGAATACGCATTCATTTCTATCGACGTACATAATTAATTAACTCCTAGAGTTAATTCCTAGAGTTGAGCCATAACTACTTCATTTCTTATTGTATTGTTTACAAAACCCAAAGAAGATTTTAGACATTTGCATTTCGATGTCTATTTTGCGTAAAGAATTATGAGCATATCAAGATATCAAATTTTACTTTTCTTTTATATGCAAGTTTTATCTTTCCTATATCATATACGTTTCCCCTTTATTCCAACCCAACCACAACCCACCACATTCACTTATCCAGTGCAACCATGTTTCGGCACCTCCCCCACAAATTCTAATCTCTCTCTATCTCTCTATCTCTCTTTCTTGAACACTCATTCAAAATCAATTGCCACGCTCTTCACTACCACACCTGAACCTCGCAATCATCTTCTTCTCACCCATTTACAAACCAGATTTCAAATATTCAGGCATCCCTTCATCCACCCTAATCCATTCATACTTGTTATTGAACCTACTTCCTCTTATT
>WYDF02261474.1:0-19189 GCA_009867245.2 Adranes taylori
TCCTCTGACCGGGGGCCCCTTCCGGCTGGGGGCCCGTGGCATTTTGCCGACTTGCCACCCTGTAGTTACGCCACTGCGTTTCGGGGTCAACGAATGTCCCATCTTCAGACTACAAGAATTAATTAACAAAATTCATCAATTTTAATAAATTAATAAAGACATTAAATTTAACAATTATAGTTTCTAAAAATATAAGCACAATTGACTTTACTTAAAACAGACTTTCTGAACACTAGTAATTATTATAAAAATATTAATCCACGAAATTTATCATCAACGTTAATCACTAAAACATTTATAAACACTTTGATAAATTATACTGTTTATTTAAAAATTATAAAAGTAGTTAATTATCTACCAAAAGTGAAGGAAAAAGTTTAAAGGCTTTTTTTATCAATAAGAAAAGAGCAAAACAGTGACTGCCTTAATCCAAAACATTAAACTAATGTTATGTAAACGTAAAAATCTTACCTTAAAATTTGATTCACAAAAGAACGGAGGAAGAAAAAATAAACATTACAATCTATTATAGGGAATTAAAGTAACGTGACCAGTTTAGATAATATTAACCACTACCAACAAAAAAAAATTTTTTCACAATCAGAAAAATTTCAATAATATATCATTATTATCAAAATCAATATGTGTATTTATTAACTTATTTGCATCTGTATTTTTTATAATGTGAATTTGTTCTAAAAACTGAGTTAGACTCCTCTTTCTACTAATATGCAGAATCTTTGCGTCATTATTCACATCAAAATCGTGATCAAAAAACAAAATATGTTCAGCAAATACTGATTTTTCAAGCCGATTCAATCTAATCGCACTGAGATGTTTTTTAATCTGACGTGAAATTTTCTGTTAGTCATTCCTATATAAAACTTATGACACGCGCTACAATTTAAAGAATAAACACCTGTTTGGCAATTTATAGGTAACGAATCTTTATTATTCATAATCTTAGAAAAAAGTTTTTATTTTTAAAACTAATGTTCGTATTAAATTTTTTAAACAAAGTTGGTATTAGATTACTCGATTCATTCAAATAAGTCATAGAATAAAATTTTGTATCTATTTCTACGTTTTTTAAAGTTATATTCTTTTTTCTTTGTTTATCTAAAAATATTTTTTTAATTTTATTATCCCCATAACCACTTGATAAAGCTAGTGTTCAGAATGTCGGTATTAAGTAAAGTCAATTGTGCTTATATTTTTAGAAACTGTAATTGTTAAATTTAATGTCTTTATTAGTTATTTATTAAAATTGATGACTTTTGTTAATTAATTCTTGTAGTCTGAAGATTGGGCATTCGTTGGCCCCGAAACACGTCATGGTTTTGTAAAGATCAATAAACGTTTTCAAATTTTGGAGTAGGAGTACTGTGTTTTTTATTCTTGAATAATACACTCCAAAGCATTTGACCGTATCATTAATTTTATAATGGTTTTAATAGTTTAAGGGATGTATAATTAATTTGTTCATTAAGAACTTTTGTATCGAAGTTTTAGAACTGTTTTTCTTGCACTAATTTCCCTGCTCTTTTTTTCTATTCTTTGGCTTAGCTATCAAGGGCTAGCGAAATCTCGTTTTCGTTACTTTATAAAAATTTGCGATAATAAATTTCTGATAATTTTTATGTTTGAGAATCAATTAATTTCGTTGATAAAGGTTGCATAGATATCATATTCTAAATATCCAGAAGATGGCCGCTACATATTGGAAAAAGTGGATAAAATGCCTGCAGAATAAACTCAAATTGAATATGCTCGATCTCCAGTGAATATATGAAAAATCAGTAATAATAGGTATTTTGATGTGATCAACACAACAGAATCTTCTCAATGCGGAATCAAGGGCATATACAAGAGAGATTTGAGGTATAAAATTTCTTCCCAAATTTTGGAAAAACCGCATTATTACCATGAACAAATAGAAATTACGGGTATAATTTTTGTAAATTGAACGAAATTCCTTTCCATATTATTCTCTGTAAGGTATTGCGCGGATCAGTGAATCTACAGTATTTTTGAATTTCGTATGACAAAGCTTAAAATGCGTGTTCTCACCGCTCGCCACCTTATATATGTTCCTGTGTAACTGTTTAAAAATAAATGTACTTACCTTTACTTTCGCCTTCTTCTACTGCTGCAGTTTCAGTTTCTGGCACATCTCCTTCAGCGGCTGGTTCCCTTTCAGTTGGTTCTTTATCAAAATCTGCTACTTCAGTCGGTTCTGCGGCACCAGTTTCGTCGACAGCTGATTTTATAGATGTAGCTTCTCCTTCAGCAGTTTCCTTTGGAACAGTTTCCGATGATTTTAATTGTTCCATCTCTGCGGTAGACGGTACGGGCGGAGGTGGCGAACTACCTTCCTCTGCGATGTTTGAAGGCGTTTCACGTACTTCGGTCACTGGAGAAGGTAACGCACCCGATGGAACTTCTTCTTCAGGCGGTAATACCTTTTACAGGCGGAAGATTCCATATTAATCGTATTAAATAAGGTGTTTTCATGAGTTATGGGCCACTCGGTGTAATTAATGTAATGATTGAAATTAATATAATCATTTGTGTCTTTGAAAAATCTTTATTTATTTACTTATTTATCATCATATTAGCCAATTAAAAGGCGTGAAAAATATAAATTAATATTAAAAATGAGAAGAAAACAGTACTAATGGTGACACCTACCATGTGTTGAGAGACACTAGATATACTTGTTTATAAAGTTACATATCGTAGATTGACAATATCTATAACACATATAGGATTGTTCGTTGTTTGAAATTATCACCCCGCTAGTTTAGTGGTCTAAACACCTGACCGGAAATCAGGAGACTCGAGTTTGATTCCCGGGTGGGGTTGTTTTTTCAAAGACACAAATGATTATATTAATTTCAATCATTACATTGATCTTATTATTAATCGATGAAGTTTAAATACAAATAGGAATTCAAAATGAATTTTTAAAGGAGTTCAGAGGTTGGAATCTTACTTTTGCAGTTGGCTCTTTCGCTTTTGAAATACTAAATGATTTTTTCACTGTTTGTACAACTTTGGCTGTCGAATCACCCATTTTTGGTTCGCTCCCTTTCTTAGCAATTGGTAAAAATAGTTTATATTCGGAAGGCATTTCTTCTTCACTATATAAACGATCAGAGAAGTAAATACGTCTTATGCGTATATTGGCATGGATCTGTACACGCATAGTTTCAATATATCTTGTTCCTAATGAAAAAAAAAAGATTTTTTTTGAGATTCTTTTATACACTACTAAGTTATTTTATATATATTGTGTTAAATGAATACGCCATACATGCTGGTATTCTTTGAGCAAATTGGTACATATACCAAAAATTCAAGAATGGGTCCCCATTGGGGCGTACCAATTGTCAGCCCTTTTCAGTCCTCGATCATTCGAGAAATATTTGAAGTATAAGTAATTGTCGTCAGAATACTTTTTACAACAAGCAAAATTCGCAGGCTGTAAATCAGAGTTGCTCTGACCTACAAGGGTGGTTGGTTCCTTAGGGAAAATGTGGAGGGAAAGTTTTTTTAATAAATATTTAAATTTATAACAGTAACTTTACTGCGCAGGCTTTGACATATCTTTGAATAAAAAGAATTTATATTTCGAGATTATAATATTGCAAGATTTTAAGTGTGTTTTTTTATTGTTTTACTTAAATGTCCTGCACTTTGATGTACACAAAAACAAAAAATTGTTTTAAATATACCGTAAGCACGTTTTGTGAAATCAGCTAAATTGAATTGAACTTGATTCCAACCAGCGCTAAGACCTATTGGCATCGTTGTACAAAAGGGTCGCACTTTTGTTGTCGATTGGAAATTCGATACACGAAATCTTCGTCTCATATCTTTATCATCTAAAATTAAATTTAAGATTAAAAATATATGAGCAAGTAGCTCCTTCACTCTTTTAAATCATAACAGATTCGATAGAATAAGTTAGTGGTTTTTCACTGCACGTTGAAATCTCTAGGAAATGACTTTGATCCTATTTTACCCAACATGATTCACTTGACAACTTGATCACTGTGAAGTACGATAAGAAACGCATATAATTAGTTTAAATAAACTACCTACCTAGTATTTGGATTTCGAATGAAAAATATTTTTTCATATTTTTAACGATCATCACTAAAAATGGCAATCGTATTCCCAATGACGCTCTAGGTTTGATTGGACATGTTATATATGTAGTTGCAACATTCGTTCCAGCTACTTCCAAAACTAGAGATTTGACTTCGTCATCAACCACTCGACGAATATGACCATTTTTGACCTAAGAAAGTTGGCGTTATTTAATATCACTTAAGTTTCTAGCAAACAACAATTAACTTTATTCGTTTATTTCTAAATTAGTCGCCTTATAGCGAAGTTATACGATGGAAAACATTCTCTGAAAACCTGCTTCAGATTCAAATATACGAAAACTTTGATTTCTTTCACTGCATTGAACTGATTCCTGAATTGAACTTTTTACAATATCTAGACTTTTAGACATGGACGTAGGTTCCAAAGATAATGCACATTTTACACAGAGCTCCTTTTAAACACCCCCGCCCCCCATCCCACCTTAGACGGGTGAGGGGTTAAATCCTCCTTCACTAAGGAGGGTGAAAAATATGCATTATTTTTGGAACCAAAGACGAGAGTAATGGGAAACAAGCACTGCACTCTCTCGGTACAAATCATTTACAAACTAGAAAACTGCTCTGCTTGGGAAAACTTCGATGAACATGCCTCAATGCAATATTATAAACTCGCTGGAAGGAAAGCAGTAGATTTTAGCAGAAGCGCTCAAAGCGATGGAAATGTTGTAGAGTCCTTGAATCGCGAAAAGAAAAAAAATAACCGAAGATAACAGAAACTGATTGAAAGCGTCACTAGGAGCAGGCTTATATTGGATTATCGAAACCCGAAAATAATGATGGTAGTTTTACGGTTGTTCTTTGTTATAGAGCCTGCTGTGGCGATTAATGTCTCAAAAGGCATCATCTTCATCAAAGCAAAAGTAGTCGGGCTATGAACACATCACCTGAAATTCACAACAAGATCCTAAAGACTTGCAGAAAAATGATTCAGGACGAGATAGTAGAATGGGTGAAACATGCTAAGCCTAGCCTAGAATATGGGTATTTAATTATATATAGTGGTACACTCATGCGAACTATCAGCTATTCGAAATTGGATCGGTAAAAGCACCGTTACTTTCTTCCGATAGCCGGCTTTTCGTGAGGTGTTCTTGCAGCAGACGGCACACGCCTTACAAGAGTTTTTAAATTTACACTTATTTCTTGATCCAAGACTCCATTGATGAATAAACGTGCCTGAATTGAAAGATTTGCAGAATTATATGAAGTTGTTCGAGAAACTGTTCAGAGCTTGCAAGCTTCAGGTCGAGAACTTGCTGCTCAAGATTATCAACTTCAAATTAAGAATCCACAATTTATAATGGCAATGGTTGTTTCGAAGACGATTTTTTGTTATATGCATTATATGCAAATTTAAACAAATTATTACAAAAAGTTAATGTGCACTTAGCTAAATCGTGCAGTTAAGTGTGGACACTGATGTCCACGTTAAAATCTCTAAGAAGCTAACAACGATTCACCCGAATTTTTCAAGAAGTCCAGGAAATAAGCTCTGGTGAAATAATTATTTCGTGTTTGGGCGGAAGGCAAGTTCATCGCCAAACTGTCTACGCAGACTCAGCTGAAGGACTGTAGAATTATTTTCTTTTTTTTGTCGATCATTTGAACAAGGAGCTGGAAGCACGCTTTCAGGTCCACGATGATGTCATTGTTAACATTCAGTTCTTGATTCCGTGCTGAACCAAAATGGACAAAAAACTATCAAGTGCAAAAATTGGGAGCCCTATACTTGAGTTTTGATGATCAAATACCGTGGCCATCTGACCTTGATTATGAGCTGTGAGGTGGATAGATTTTTTTGAAAAGTCATCTACTGCTCTTGAAGCCATTGACGCATGTGATGTGGATTTCTACCCAAATATACAAACAATGTTGCACATTTCTGCAAATCTTTCTGTTTCAACACCGACTCCTAAACAGATGTTCAACGTTGTTAGGACTTAAAAGCTACGCCTGAAACAGAACAGAACAAGAGCGCCTTACGGGGTTAGCTTTTCTCACCGAAATAGAACAAGATTAAATCTCATTCTTTTAAAACCTAAAATCATAATTCACGTAACATAGCAAACCCTTTTCATTGAAATTTTATAGCTACGTCCATGAATAGATATAACCTTACATTTGCACGATTTGGTGTTTTATCAAAAGTGAAATTTAAGATATATTCCTATAAATAGATATTTCCTGACTAAAAATTATATACAGTAGCAGAAGCGCTCAAGTATATATGCGATATATGTATATATTCAGATTGATATGCGAAAATAAATTTGAGATAAACTTAGATCTATATAGTAATTTGCTTTATTTTCATTTGACTTACATATTTGTCCCAAATATTTAAAGGATTAGTTCCTACGCTGTAAAAAATTGAGAGAAATCCGCTTTGGAAAGAATTTGAGAACATGCGTTTATTTTTGCACAATTTATTTAAATTTAATTTAACGTGACAGTGACAAATTAACATTCAATAGATGTTGATAGGTTGGCAGGTGGGACTAAATTTGAAGTGAAAAGGTCAGAAAATGGAATAATTTATAATCTTTGAACAATGAATTTAATAAATAATGATATTCATTGTTTAATATTAAATAATAAATATAGTGATCTAGAGTGATTTTCAAATTTGTATTCAGTGACCAATTTTTGACATTTTAGTAGTCAGTGACATTTTATATGTAGAACTAACTGAACCTTTCGAACTTCGTTTCGGCTATGGATTATTTCCATCACCCAAAAGATTCTACCACTTTTATACTTGAGGCCCCATACACATTAAACATTAAAAGATAAAATTTTTGTGGCCCCCTAAGCTGCGAGGCCCCTGGCCAGTGCCCTGTGCGCCGCGCCCATACGTTAAGACGACACTGCCTAATTACATGAACTTTAATTTTGGGCACATGCAGCAAACAATTCCAGAAAACCCTGCAACAACCAACCGTTTGGACCATGTAGAGGTTGCTGGTATGGAAACTGAGGGAGATTTTTTTTCTAAATTTTCATCATTTTAAGCTATTGAATGATCTAATGATTTTATATCTTTTCTTTACAAATTAATACATTATAATCCTGTTTACGTCTATTTTAGTAAAATTGTTAAACTGCCTATATACTTGTAATTGTGCCTATTTCTATTTTTTTTTACTTTATTTTCTATTTTTGGTTTCTGCTTATTATCCAGGCTCTAGAAAAATAACCAAAATCAAAATGAATACGTATCTAAATATTGCATCTCAGAGCTTGTGTTTGCCTCGCAGATTTCTGTAATGATGTTTTTCAATAAATATACAGGATGGGGCAATAGTACGTCTGTTTCCAATAACATGGTGTGTATGATTGGTAACAATTTGAAATTTTGGGGATGTGTTATGCTGCCAAATGAGCATCTTCTAAAAATATTTTCAGGTATACAGGGTGTTTCAAAAACGTGTTACATGAAAAAGTTTACTTTTTTTAAATCTAATACCTTATATTTTTTAATTTTATTTAAAACTCGTGGCTATCCCCTAACATTTGTAGAAGTATCAAAGTAATCTGTTCAGCGGTTCTCAAGTTACAATTGTTTTTGTAAAAAAATTGTGAATTCCATTTCGTAAATTATAACGTCACTGGGTCCAAAAGTATAAAAAATATATTTAACTTCCAATTAAAAGATCTACTTATAGTATAAATAATCTACTTCGAGATTTAGAAATAAAATTTGTTGTGCCGATTGGTTAGGGTCAGAAATAATACCTGTACCTTGTTTTTATTATCAGATATACAGTACGGTCAGTGTAAAAGCATCAACGTATGCTTCTAAAAACGTTAATAATACTCTGCTTTATGTTTTCTGCTGTGTTTGGAGGTCTCGCATATACCATTTCTTTTAGATATCCCCATAAGTAGAAATCGGGATGTGTAATATTGGGTGACGTAGCCCTCCATTTTACAGGACCAGTTGTTCCCACATCTCTCGGGATACGTGTTATTAAGGTAATCTCGTACAAGTATACAATTATGTGGTCCATTATGCTGCTCCATCATGCTGCAACCACATGTTTTCTCGAATTTCTGGAGGAACATTTGCCAATAATGGAGGTAATTCGTTTTGTAAGAAACTTAAGTACACTGGCCCAGTTAGATGATTTTGAAAAAAATGCCATCGTATGTGTATACTCGCCAATAATCCCTCCCCAGACATTGACGCCCCATCTATGCTGCCGGTCCACTTGTCGAAAAATTTTAGGATTCTCAACTACATAATAATGAAAATTATGTTTGTTTAGGGAATCATTGCTGTGAAAAGTTGCGTCATCAGAAAATAATACATAAAGAATTCGATGGATTTTCTTCTACCTTTTGACTAGCCCAGTTACAAAATACATCACGTCTGTCAAAATTCTCTTCAGTAAGCTCTTGATGGAACTGAATATGGTAAGGGTGCAATCGATTTATTTTCAAAATTCGTTGAACAGATCTTTTATTTACACCGATATTTTCACGGATTTTTCTTTGACTTACATTTGGATTCTTTGTAATTGACAATAGAATGCTTAACTAATTTTCTTCATTAGTTGTCCTTTTAGGTCTCTTGGTTTTAGTGGGACATACATTTCCAGTCTTTATAAATCTTGTCATTAGCTTTTCGAAAACACTATTTTCCGGATGTCTCCTTTCTGGACATTTTCCGTTATAAATTCCACTCGCCAAAAACGGGTTCCTTTCGGATATACCCAATATGAAAATCATATCTACTAATTCAGTTTTTGAATAATTCATTTTTTACGCACAACAAACAATCTTAACTGCACTTTTGACAATTTAATCTAACAAATCGTATCCTTGCTTTCTTATTTTCATTTGTTTTTTTTTTTAATTTTCTCGCTAACGTGATTAATATCTTATTATGCATATGTATAACATTGCAATTTTAAGTTTTCATGTTTATCGTAAAAACCGCTAACGATAGGTATAGGGACATTACATATGGATCGACAAAAATATTAATTCTACAGCATTTGCTGTAAAAATATACAGGTTGGACCATTTAAGAAAATGGAGAAAAATTAATTGAAAGTCGGTAAAGTTGATACTTTTATACTGACCACCCTGTATATCTGATAATAAAAATAAGGTACAGGTATTATTTTCTGACCTTATACAATCGGCACAACAAAGTTTATTTTTAAATCTCGAAGCGTTTGGATACAGCGACGTTCTAATTTACAATATGAAATGCACAATTTTTGGCAAAAAACTTGAGAACCACTAAGCATATTACTTCGATACTTCTACAAAAGTTAGAAGATAGCCAAAACTTTTAAATAAAATTAAAATATATAGGGTATTTCATTTTAAAAAAGTTAATGTTTTCATGTAACACTTTTTTGAAACACCCTGTATACCTTAAAATATCTTTAAAAGATGCTCATTTAGCAGGATAACACATCTCCAAAATTTCAAATTGTTACCCATCATACACACCAAGTTATTGGAAAGGGACGTACTACTGCCCCAGCCTGTATATATACATTAATATATATATATATATATATAGTACATATATATATATATATATATATATATATATTAAATAAACAATAGTAATCGGTTAAATGGACAGAAGATGTATTTTGATTTTAAATTATAATCTTTAACTTACGTTTCGTAAACAATGTTTACTTCTTCAGAGTTCGATTATAATAAGAAAAATTCAGAGTTAAGTGCAAATATTATCAGTCCAGAAACATTTATCATCAATATTAAAGTCGTTCGTCAATAACAAATTAATATGTTTCAAAAATTGTATAAAATTAAAATGTTTACCAAACAATATAAATAAAACCAATAAAATGTTGTTAAAATATAAAAATCATGTTTTAGGATTTTATAGCATCAAATTTATTTTTTTAAACAAAATAATATTTTACGTCTGATGCACTATAATTTTATTAGAACATAAATGCCCTTACATGAAACTTGCTTTATATAATTTATCTAGTCGGGATGCTTTTTCAAATCCGGTCCATGTAAATAATGGTTATGTAGATAATGATATACGTGGGTGAACAGGATTGTAATACAAAACAACAAATTTCGAAGAAGGTAAGCGTAAATATTTTTTTTGTTTGAGCTTGCTTAATCTGGATTTTATTGTTTATAAAATTTATAATACGTAAAATGAATATACTTGGGTCTTTATTTTGGTCTGACAGATTCGTATGACTCTAATTATAAAAGAGTTTTGACTGTTACCTTTTAAGTCGTCTATTAAATTCAATTAGCAAAATATTGTGTTTAGGGTAATCAACATTAGTCTAACCTATAAACCCATGAATCCCCCGGTCCCCTTATTTTCATACGTCGCGGATAGCTTTGCGGATAGTTTTGGCCTATGGCCGCCCTTGACTCACATATTCTCCGTATTTTCCTACGGCGCGGATAGCTCAGCTGTTGGGTTTGGCATGACCTTTGACCCCTCTTGACACTTTTTGGGCTAATTTCTAAAAGAGCAGCGTGGCATACGAAGACGATGGCGAGCAGTCTGGCGTGTCTTCACCTTGTGAATTCGTCGATGCATGAATTTGCTTACCCATTAATTCCCTGGTCCCCATACTTGCCTACGGCGCGGACAGCTTCGCTGTTCCACTTTGGCACGGCCTGCTTCCGTTTTTGACTTACATTTTCCCTACTGCCATTTTTGAGTCACTTTTTCCCGCGTCCGCTTTGCGCAAAATTGAAATCCCTGGGTCTTATGCATGTTTCCCAAGATTAATTTTTTTAACTTTCATAGGAACGGAGATAATTAATGTCGTACAATAGCTGTTTTCGAAGCACGCCAGGCTGCCTTGCTCTTATGAATTCGTCCACATTGGCGCGGTCTGCTGCCGTTTTTGACTTAATTTTTCCCCACCACCGCTTTGGAGTCACTTTCTCTTCGTGTCCGCTTTGCGTAAAATTGAGGTCGCTGTATCTTACACTTGTTCCCCAAGTTTTATTTTTTCAGCTTTCATAGGAACCGAGATATTTAATGTAGAACAATAGCCGATCTCAAGTAAATTGATGGCAAAGTTTACAAAACAAAAAACTGAATATATATATATTAAAATTGTAATTTTAGAAATAAAATGTTTCAAATAAAATTGGAATAACTTTTGGTGGCCTATATAATAAAGTTTATTCAAGTGTCCTATCTTTTATAGTTCCTGAAATATATCAAAAAGTTTGTAAAATTTTAAATGTGGCAGCGTCGGGTTCTATGCACTCTTTCATTAGGCGCATAATATAATATACTACATGCGAGCAAAATTTCAGTCTTCTAATTTTAAAACTGAATTTCTCAATAAAATGATCACTTTGAACCCCCCCAATTTTGATGTGTACCCACCACTGATAACAACATTTATTCAATTGCAAAAGCAGTTTATATGTCTCATACAACGTAAAATAATTTTTCCTGTAACAAAATCCTATACTCATATACATAAACCCAAACTTACTTAAATAACTTAAACCAAAAACACATAGAAAAAAGTCTTAAATTGTTTCTTATTAATTATACATGTAGACCTTTAATACTAATACTTTACAATGAAATATATTTTGACTATAAAAATAATATTTTCCAAGATGTTGTCAAAAGTTAAATTTTTTTAAACGTGACAACGCCTCATTATATTAAAGATATTGGAATGAAACTATTTAAAAATTCAAATTTAACTTATAAAATTAAACTTTCTTCTTAAACCTATCACATTAAATTTGCCAAATGAACATTGTACAGGAGAAAGAAAAAAAATAAACATATAAATAAAAACTACAAAATCCAATAAAAAAATAAAAAAACCATTATCCTCACTATTTTCTTTTTCTTCCCCTTATCCTTTTAATTTCCACCCTTATTTTATTTTATTTTACTATTCCTTATTTTTCCCTTCATCCCTAAACCTTTTCCCTCCCTCCCCTATCTTCTTCTCTCCATTCAACGCCACTTACCCTTTAACTCCCTCTACCTAATCCCCCTTGGTTGAAATGACCTGATATGCATCATCTTTTACTTCCTTTCTATCCCCCTTATGTTCTCCACTATTTTTCCCATAATTTTCTTCCCTTTACCAATTTGTCCTAAACACCCCCTCCAATTCCTTGCTTCCTCCCTTTCCTCCTTCGACCATCCCATAAATTCACACTCGTTCGCCCAATGCTCCCACGTTTCCTCCATACCTCCACAAATCCTGCATTTTCTTCCACTCTCTCTCATCCAATATCTATTCCCTCTCTCCATACTCCCACACCTGAACCTTGCTAGCATTATTTTCATTTCCATACTCATATCAGACTCCAGATATCTTGGCCTCTCTCCTTCTAATTAATTGTATAATTTATATTTTATTTAGACATAGAAATTATATTAGTCGTTTTTATGTTTATTATTTTTATATTATAACATTTTATTGGGTTTATTATTTTGTTTTGTTAAGATTTTAATTTTATACAATTTTTTAAACATTTTAATTTGTTATTGAAAATCGACTCTAATGTTGATGGTAAATGTTCCTGGACTGATAATATTTGCATTCAATTCTGGATGTTTCTTATTACATTCGAAGTCTGAAGTCTGAAGTAAACATTGTTTATGTTAATGTAAGCGAGTTTTATACAAATGAAATAATTAGAACGACGCCTTTTCTAAATCCACTTTTGTTTGAATTCTTAGCTTTCGATATTTTTAATCCACATATAAGTAGTTAGCAAAGCTATCTTTATTTTAATCATAAAAAAAATTAAAATATTGCAAATTAATTTTGAAGAAATAAATGATTTTTTATATGAAATATCGTGTACCTAATCTGAAATTTTAGGATTGCATGGAACGTTGTCATGGAGAATGCATTCCACTCCGTAGCAAATCAGTAGCGTAGTGTATATTGATAGCCTCTAGTTGTTGTGACGTGACACATATATTATCAGTACGATCAGGTGAGTTGTCCGCGCATCCAACACACATTTCTCATATATCATTGGCGTGGTAGATATACCCGAAAGAATTTGATCATGAAAATGTAATTATTATGTTTATACATATAAGTATATTTACTACGCCTTTGAATCATTTCATACAATCTTTAAAATATTTTTCTAATTATTAAAGTTTAATTTTACATTAAGAAAAAAATTATGGTAGGAGTATGAAAGATATTCCAACATGGTATTATGGTCCCCTCTACACTGTGGCTCATGACTGAGAACTGCAAAGCATCACCATTGTGTAGTGGAAGAACGACTTGTAGTAGCCAATGCTGGTAGAAGTTGGAAATGGTGATGGCGAAAGATGTTTTTGAGACCAATTTTTCTGCACAAATCAAAGAAAGCCATCTATCGATAGCTAAATCTATAGGCCCAGTGTAGGGCTAATCCTGTAGCCATCATGCAGCAATCTCTCATGGCCCATAGCGTAGAGGAGCCATAAGATTGGAAGTTTCTTCATTTAATACTTGTTTATGCGATGACACGTTCTTTCATCGTTTAGTAAAATCATTTCTATTTGGATCCGTATTATAATTTGATTGAAGCTGCTATTATATTGATCCATAGCTTTGTTCGGACAGGCAGTTGGAAAGTTTTAGTGCATAGTGTGTGTATTGATCACAGACTGAGTTCTGACTCATTATGAACTTCTGACGCTGAACGCCATTTGCTTGACACTACATAATTTTTTTACCAAATATAGGTTTTTTTTATTATCATCGTCCATGTAACTTGCTTATATTGGCACTATTCGTTGTAATTCAACGTTATTGAATTGACATTTATTAAATTTTATTATTGCGCATGCTATGGGCTAAGAATAATTGCTCCGATCCATTTACTAAAATGAAGGAGCGTGTAAATGCCCACGAGTTATCCAACGTTGCAAAATTGATCATTTCTTCTTCTTCTTCATCTTATATTTATATAATGTCTGCATTATTTCGCCTTGGTAATACCGTGGCCTTAGCCTAAAACCGAAGACGCAAAGATTGATCGGGTTTATTTTACGTAACTACATAAAGGGATATATCCAATTTCCCTAACCGATTTACAAAATTATAGGCAAATTATAGTATTCAGATATATTCGCTTTCTGGGAATACCCAAAATTTGTCTAATACTAAAATGGGCAGGTAATTTAATTTTGTCATGAAATACTACTAGTAATGTCTGCAGTAAACAACGGACACTCAAAGAATATATAGTTCAGGGTTGCTCTTAACCCACAGATACAATTGGGAGAATCTACTAGTTTTATACGAAATTTATGTTCTTGGTACAATGTAGTCAACAATTAGTCGATACTATTTTCTTCCTACTTATATCTGATTTGACAAACCCGGGAATTCTATTAACCCTAGGACAAATACTTTGAAAACTCCTTCCTGGTTGATCCGTTCTGTCCCACTCTGCCTGCCATTTTTGGAATAAAGCATCCCTAAATCTAATTTAAAGAATAGATGGATGCATCGTAATGGTCACTATAGCATCCTCATGACCCAATCTTGCCAATCTGTAGACCTTCTCATTATCCAGAATACCAGCGTGACTCGGAATTCAGCAGAACTTGATATGACACTCTTTTACCCGAGCTCCAAATAAAAAGTCTCTAATTTCCAGAATGATCTTGTGCGATTTGGAATTAAATAGTTTTATCTATACTCTCCGATCTATATTTCATCTCAGGGTTGCTCTTAACCCACAGACACAATTGGGAGAATCTACTAGTTTTATACGAAATTTATGTTCTTGGTACAATGTAGTCAACAATTAGTCGATACTATTTTCTTCCTACATATATCTGATTTGACAAACCCGGGAATTCTATTAACCCTAGGACAAATACTTTGAAAACTCCTTCTTGGTTGATCCGTTGTGTCCCACTCTGCCTGCCATTTTTGGAATAAAGCTTCCCTAAATCTAATTTCAAGAATAGATGGATGCATCGTAATGGTCACCATAGTATCCTCATGACCCAATCTGTCGACCTTCTCATTATCCAGAATACCAGGCTGACTCGGAATTCAGCAGAGCTTGATATGACACTCTTTTACCCGAGCTCCAAATAAAAAGTCTCTAATTTTCAGAATGATCTTGTGCGATTTGGAATTATGATAGTTTTATCTATACTCTCCGATATACCCGTGGAAATCGAAAATATCACCGCAAATTCAATTTGATGCGCGAAAATACACTTAATAACAATTAAAATTGCGTAAGCCTCTGCGTAAAAAATTGATGAATTTGGTGGAAGCGAACTTTATATTAAAGTCCGAATTGTAAATACAAAATACCACAGAACATTAACCGAGCCATCTGTGTAAAATTCCTTATGCTACAAGAAATGATTGATCTTAAACTCCTCAAATTCATACATTATATTCTGGGGATTAACGTTCCCCTCTTTATCGCACTTGAAGATGTTTACGACTGTGGCATACGACAATGATACAAATAAAATTCATTTTAATATCAAACAAATTAGGATAATATCTACTATGCTCACAATTGATTTATTTTTTAACTCATAGCTTTACTGTTCTAATCTAATTCATAACCATGGCGAACTGGCGTGCCCAGGACCCTGTATTGCGGGGGGTGGCGGGTTGGCTATCAGGGGGGGATGCAATTATCATTCAAAACACCTTGGTGAAATATTTATCTTTTGCGGTGGCGGGGGGGGGGGGGGCCTAATTTTGAAGTTCCCTCCCTATTCATAATTCATAGTTTACTTGATGTTTTCATAAATTCCATGAAGGGTTAACAACTAACAATATTTTTTTAGTTTATAAGCTTTGCAATGCAAATAAATTGAGCATTTTTATGCAATCTAAGTATTTAAATTAATTAACAAAAATAAATGTTAAAGAATAACTGGTCAAACTGTTTAGGTATGATGAAGAAATAGGTTGTTGGTTAGATATATTTTGGCATGATATTGATTACGCGATTTACATCAGAATAAGTCATACATATATTGTTTGGTTAGGGGCATATAAATTTGTAAATCTTGATGGTATGATTTTCTTTCACTTTTTCTATGCACGCTATTTTGAAAAGCACTTTTGTTCTGGCACGCCATTTAGTTATTTTTATTACAATCTTAAATAATATATTTTGAAAACATTTACTATAAACGTAGTTCTAGATGAGTTGATCGATGTTTTAGATTAGTAATATATAATATATAAACATGTTACAAAATATACCATAAATAAATATTCAAGTATAAACTGATTTTTCAGATAAATTAATTAGGTTAAGGTAAGAAAACAGTTAAACACACACCACACCAATATACATTAAATGGATCCATTGAAAAATTAGATTTATTTTAAAAAGTTACATAACCTCTTAAGTGTTTAGCAAGTTTTATGACACAATAATATTTACTCTTTGATGATGATGCACCTTTGTAACGAGTTTGTTGTAAGATGTTTATTTAATTAATATAAGAAATATCTAGTCTCAAAATTTTCCAAATAGATAGTGGAATTTTAGTTTCTGCATTAAAGTTGGTCTCATACAGTACAAAATGTTTGCATTAAAATTGTCCATGTTGAAAATTTCAGGATTATATGAGCATTGTAGCTTTAAATACTTACTTTTACTGTTGCTTTTGAACTGTTACTTTTGAACTGTTACTTTTGAACTGTTACGTTTGAACATTTGAACATTATATTACGTAAGTAACTTTCAAGGAAAAAAAATTGGATGTGAGTGAATTTTCATATAAATATTTTAATTTTTCTTTTAACACAATAGTACAATAGTTCGACATATTAAGTACAATAACACTTTTAAGTACAATAGTTCGAACATGATTGATATGCAATAACGTATTTCTGCAATTGTGTCGTATAAATTTGTTTCTAGAAAAATTCTGTTCTGTTATACTTATTTATAGTAGGCCTATTTCCGCCGTATAGGCTTATCACCGACATGTG
Organism: Adranes taylori; assembly: GCA_009867245.2. Classification (NCBI taxonomy): domain Eukaryota; kingdom Metazoa; phylum Arthropoda; class Insecta; order Coleoptera; family Staphylinidae; genus Adranes; species Adranes taylori. The sequence goes on from WYDF02261474.1 coordinate 17,138, forward strand.
TTTTAACGTCAAGCCTCTGCCATCGTCGTTGATAGGTAGGGTATCAGATAATTTCGTCTTTACCAACCTTTATTGATTAACTCGTAAAGAGATCTTTATAGTGCGTGCCAATCCGCACACACTGGACCGAAGTTTTACATATACCCCTATAGATTTGCATGATAAATTATAGTTACCTTCCTCCTATAATTATCGACCTCGTTACGTGAGTTGCCTAGTTTCGATCAACAACGCAAACCATTGTCTGCGCTGGGGATCAAACCCGGGACTCTGCAGTGGAAGTCATGCATCTTATCCACATCGCTACGACGTTGGCTAGAAAAATTCTAATAGCTACATTACACTCAATGGACTGACAGTTTTCATTTGGAGGTTACGGTTAATTAAAATGTTTTTGACTGGGAATGAAAATTTACAGTAGCTGATCCAATTTATTCCTAACACTTCAATCTGTCAGATTGTTCAATCCTGATTTAATTTTCGAAAGCAGGAAAAGTTTTAACAGTTTTTAGGATTAAGAATATGTTCCAATGAGCATCTAAATGTAGACCAATCTGATGTTGCCATATCACTATCTAAGGGCCGGTTGTACAATCGCAGCTTAAGCTACGCTTGGATTTAAGCTTCAGTTAAACCCACATAATATCACATTTTGCGTTGTACAAACAGAGTTTAGGTGTAACAAGTCACTTAAGTGAAGCTTAATTTAAGCGGTCTACGTCCATGGCTTAAACACAGTTTAACCTAACTTTGTTGGCGGAATTTCGTATCTGCATTACTATTTGATTTGTTTTTATTGATTTAATTTTGTTTTGTTATGGCTCACAGTTTGATTGAAATTCTTACAAGTTTTACTTTGTTATTAGAAAAATGAAAGAACATTTAGCACAATTTGATTATTATATATGAAATTGGAGTGGTATTAAACGAAGTACATGGTTTTCATTGAAAATTTTAACCATATCATAGAACTATAATGAACAATAAAGATGGTAGAGTTTTCACGGAAAAGTGAGTTTTTCCCTAATTTTCGTAAATTTACGTATAAATTTTTCTCCATATTTGCATGTTTTAACCCAATGCAATATACTAGAATTAGTTTTGGATAAATTGGAGCTGCTACTGTAAATTTTAATCCAAACAAATAATAATTTATTTTAATGAGGTAACGATTACAACAAACGGGAATCAATTTATAATGAAACACGGAACTATTTTCAAAAGAACTTTTAAAGTAGAGTTTAAAATTGTAAAGAATGTTCTTATAATAAATAATACAATATGTAATCCACTATAAAATAACTATAATATTCAATATGTTTCAACACCTATTCAATGAGAAAACGTTCTCATGTAAAATCCATATACGCCATTGGAAACGAGAGAAGCATAATTTATGTTGGCAAACTCTACTAAAATGCACTTCATTTTTATTCTCATGATACATACATTCGGCATCAAATTTCTTTATATGATAATTCTGTAATTGCACGTATCATATGTGCATTACAAACAGGTCCTATGTGACATCTATAATGGGTATCGTATTAAGCTCGGTTTAGTGATTGTAGACACAATCTATGACTGCACGTTATTCCAGGTTTTGAAATATAGCAATTATGCTCCAAATCATTTTCAAAAAATATAAATTCATATTTTTTTTATATATTTTCAAAATCATATATTCCAAATCATATTTTGAAGATTGTTCGGATTATCGTGAGACCTCTGTGTTTATTATGGCTTTGTTATAATGGTTTCATTTTGGATTAGCTACATCTTTTTTTAAAGATACCAGACACAAGTTTTGCAGAGATTTATGTACTTGGAATGAAATCATATTTCCAATAAAATAATTGTATTACCATCATCATCATCATCATCATCAAACAGCCGTTCGCGTCCACTGCTGGACATAGGCCTCCCTTAGTGCCTGCCACCGCTTTCGGTCTTGTGCGTCCTGTATCCAGTTTCACCGGATTCTCTTAATATCGTCCGTCCATCTTGTTGGTGGTCTGCCTCTGTTTCTATAGGCTTCGTGCCTTGGTCTCC
>WYDF02261485.1:0-19188 GCA_009867245.2 Adranes taylori
TAATTAGTTAGAGTAAGCAGGTCGTCTTATAAAAATGTGTAACAAATATGAGAGACTAAATAATCAGAAAAAATGTCGATGAACCTGTCGATATATATATATATATATATATCCGGGCCGGAATCCATTAGCCAATTTCTGCACTGCAATAGGAAAATCACGAGAAGAAGCAAGTTACCAAAGAATCACAAAAGTACATTGGCTCACACCAGCTGAGCTGTCTGTCGATCAATCAGAAGTTCCTAGAAGCTTAGTTTATAAGAAACCAATGTATTAAACTTATATCTGAAAAAATTAATGGCTCTTAAAAAATAAAGAACGAGATTGATCATACGAAACCGAAAGACAATCAGCTGAGTACATTCGGTCATGAATTGATGCAATTGTGTGGTGAGCCGGATAAATCAGAAGTCCAGAAACACATTGTGGATTTGGATAATGCATGGGATAATATCACGGCTCTATACGCAAGACGCAAGGAGACTTTGATCGGTGTAATGGAGAAAGTAATGAAATTCCATGAAACTTTACAGAATCTTATAAAATTCTTGCAAAAACTCAAGATAAATTTGCTAGAATGGGACCATTGTATACTATATCGATGTGGTGAAAATATAAATCGATCAACTCAAGATATTCAAAGCAGAGGTTGATCCACATATGGTTAAAGTTGAAGCATTAAATATATAAGCGCAAGAACTTACTGAACGTACATCAGCTGATCAAGATACAGCTGTCAATGAATCACAGCCGCCAATCGTCATTGGGATACGTTATTGCGTGGCAGTTTAAAGCGCCACCGTCAGTTGGAAACCGCTTGATTCCGTTTGGGTCAATTCCAACACGCCCTAAACGAACTTTTAGTGTGGATTAGTAAAACAGACAAAACACTAGACGTTTTGAAGCCAGTTGCAGGTGATCCGCAAATACGTCTCACGCATTGAATAAAAACGCGATTATAAGAGCAGGTAGGTGTATATGATTGTTGCTCGCTGCTTGCTCAGTCATACATACATCAGCAGTGGCTAATGCGTGCTACAGCGAACGCGTGTGAGTGTTCGTCGTCCGCCCGTAAATAAGATACGCTGTGATGGAAACAGCGTTCGATAGTAATTGATATATATGTATTGGCTTGTCATTGTAAACTGCTATTGCCACACTGCAATGAATTGAGATCTTATCGGATAGTATTTAATGAGTGGTTCTTTGAGTATTGACCAGTATAAGGAGCTAAAGTTGTCTGATGGCTCACGTCTATAAATACCGAAATACTAAAATATTTTGCATAGAATATTTTAGTTCATTTTAAGCGAGATGCAAGCGGACCAATAGCCAGCGACAACCGCCGAATAAGTAAGCATTCGGTTACCGTTTTCATATATAATTACACTGGTCTATTGCATGTAGTTTAAAAAGCTTTGTTTCTTCTTCCATTTGATCTATTTCCTATACCATTAGAGTCTATGTTTCTAACCCTTGATCGCCGGTGTTAGTTACGGTCACCTAGCAAACCTGACATCAATATACACGGGGGTGTTGAGTGATCCTAGTGGTTCCTAATATTCCCGCCATCATCATTATCCGAATCATTGTGCGAAAGTCATTGTCCGAATCATTGGCCCCGGGGAGGTGCGGCGTTGCATTATATAACCGATTTTACATGCTTCCCGCAGAGTTGTTGTTTTATTATCATAGCACCGCACGTGTGCATCGCTTTACATGCACCGCTTGTATATAACTTTTGTGTATTTATTTGTATTTGATTTATTATTCGCTAACCGCCATTAATGCGCTACTGTTTAGTGTGACATTTGTTCAAGTCACATTTAATATTGCATTTATATTACTTTCTCTGTATGTATTGTTCATGAAAATCAATAGGCATATTTTGTAAAATCGTTAATGCTGATTCACTGATTAGCAGTAAGAATCTTTTTCAGCTGTCCACAAGAACACTACCCACGTATTCGTAGCTTCTCGTGCTCTCAGTAAGTCAACTAAAAACCGGTGGGAGAACAAGAACAGTTCCAGCGTGCGGTCTCACGTTAAACGGACCTGGCACCCGAGAACCACGTTACCGGATGATGCGAAAATTCTGTGATTATATATTTGTTAGTGCCATTTGTGACAATCGCTGGGCCTCCCCATTAGCAGCGTCGCGAGTCACAAAATATGCCCCATGCAATGAAAATAACAATTTTATCACTATTAATGAAATTGAGCACAATATAACATGATCAGAGCGTACTGTTATGGGTCGAAATATTTAATTCCAGCACAGCAGCACCCAGATATTGTTAATTTATGTTTCATATCGTAAAATCTGTACAACTATGTATACCCGCAAAAAAGAACTACAAAAATTGTCATGTGGATAGCACAATTCAATTTTTATTATGTACTCTAATCAACTTTATGAGTATGCTGAATAAATATATATTACTCTAAAAAGACATGACTATAATTTAAAATTGTTTTCTTTTTTATATAAAAACTGCACTTCATTTGTTGGTTGAATAGATGTCGCAGTTAAGCCCACGGATTTGATATTGTCTTTCATAAAAAACATTTAAAAGCATAGTAATGTGGGTGCACTTGTTCTGTAAACAGTATACTGTTCATAATAAAGTACACAATTGCATTATAGTGTGGTAGCGCACTTACGATATCTATACGCTTTAATCAAATAATTTAACTTTAATTTAATACAGCGATTGTAAACTAGTTCAGCCGTAAATTCGTCTAAAGATAGATTAAAAATAGACTTGAAAGATATATTTGCAACGATTCAATTAAAGATAAATTAGTAAAAAAAACGTCCAGCTGACGCGTGTAAAGCACGCCAAACTTCCCTGAACGTTTAAGATACTTCTAGCAGACTTCCCTATACTTACTACACGAGCCCCAACAAGTAATAGTTCGGACGCTAGCTTTTGGTTGAAATAATTAAAAGTTTGAGAAAAAAATTACAATAAACTGCTTAACAAATTTGTATTCGAACAATAAAGTACTAATCAAAATTAATTCCGTGTTATGTCTCGTTTGGCTTTAATTATGGCATCTATGCGATATGACATTGTACTTACTAATTGTTTACAGTAATCTGGTGTTAGGAATTCCATAGTTCTATATTTTCTTCCTCAAATCGTTAATCGTCCTCTGAGATTCACTTCGAAATTTTCTTTTTAGAATTGCGAACATAATCTCGATGGGATTGGACTGCTGAATAGCCAATCAGGAACACTGATCGATGTTTCCAAGAACTATTTTATAATTAGTTCGGGCAGAATAATAAGAGTACCAACATGCCTGCAGATGGAATTAACTTGTTTTTCAGTATTTAGTAATACTTTTCTGCAATTAGTTTCCCGTTGATAAAATACAACTTTTTGACAACCCGTGCCGACATGCAACCCTACACAATTATATTTACAGGGAACTTTACTGTTCTTTTAGACAATCTTTATGAGAAACCTCATATTTAGTGCAAATAACCCTTTTACGGTGTACTAGTTTATATTTGGTTTTATATCTTTATGTCTGATGGACGATAATAAATTTTCTATGACATTTATATTTCTTATTCAATTTATTTATTTATTTTCCATATTCGGGCTGATTTTTATAAATACGGCCCTTTATAATAGTAAGCCATCTGCATATATATGGTGAAGAGGTAATTGTAGTAAAACATTTATTTCGAGGCGGCAAGCATTCACTTTTTTCTGTTTATACGTTTGCCTTAACTTATAATAAATTAATGGCTCTATTCACGCTCGTTAAATGACTGACAAATTTATTCTGAAGCTAATTACAATGCAAGAGTTGTTAGGATGTGTTCTTTCCATTATCCTTAAAAAGAATAAAGATAAAATTTGAACGAACTAAGTAAGAAAATGGCACATTAGATATTATTGATAAATGATCTTCGTAAAGCTAATGATGGACGAATCGACCAGCCAGTGTATGAATCGGAAATGTTGATATTACGTTGAATAATAAGTGTAGGAAGTGTCTGGATGTGAGCGGATCGAGACAGTTTGCGAACAGCGGTGAGCAGATTCTTGCAGGCGAATTAGTTGATTATATTAGCGATATCGACCCGTTGGTGATGGCGATGCTATGATGATGATGATGATGATGATTCGTAAATGAGGTTGACTCGTTAGCGAGGCTGTTGATTGCGACTGCTCTATTGATTTCTTCGACGCTGCCCTTCTCTCGGTTTGATCAAAGACACGGTTAGTAGGTGAGGGGAGATAGAACATATGCAAATACGAAAATAAGATATAGAATGCGTAGCCTAAGCCATCGTTGAGATACGTCGATTTGAATTGATAACTGATTACCTGGATTTAATTTTAAATAAAATAAGCGACTTGTTATTGATTCAAATTTGATACTGCTTACGAGAACAAACTGTTCTTTATATTGCAACTATGCTCGCTGTCAAAAGTCATGTTTGAACGGTTAATTATACTGTTTGAAATGTGAATTCAGCTCATTCGAAAACAGTCATACGAAGCTCTAAATTCGTCTTGTTGGTGCTGGATTGGGGGTTTCTTTTACATGGAATTAGTGAATTTTGGTGTCCGGCTCGACGGAGGCAGTTCTTGACAATATCTGTGGCAGTTACGCGTGCCCTGGAACAAATTTGCGCTAAAATAAGAAACATTCAATTGGGAATCTTAAAGAACAAAATCGCGTTGTATCCTCGTTAAGATTCTATGATATCATAAGATGTTCTCCAATCAGATCGAATGCGCAAGATATCTCGCAAACAGTAACCTCAGAAGCTAGCCAATCGAGAAATAACGGCGGCACTTTTTACATGGACAGCGTTCAAACGTTACAGGCTCCTTGCACGTAAGTAGGAAAATCCGGTTAGATGAGGGTAACACGTCCACAAAGAACATTGAACTCATTAAAAATATTCATTGGGAACAATATAGCATCAAGTTTCTGGCCAGACGAAGAGAATAAACGCAAAGTTCATAAAAACCATTTAAAATTGTTTGTTGGAAATTGGACGTCGTAAAACGAGTTTATTGAACCCAGTAAAAAAACACTCGAGAATGGCGGGATGCCATAAAAGAACACATTATACTATGAAAGAACAAAAAACGAATCTCCGCCATCGGACTAATCGTTCAGTGTACACACATATCTACAAGTTGGTTTTCCCTCTGCATTTGAACGAGGAAAATAACTCTAAAAACAGCCGCCAAACGTTCACGTGCACGGAAACTATAAATTGGCTTAAACCTCGTTTACATTAATGCCTTTCGCAAACACAAAAAACATACCACCGGATTGCAGGCGCTATATGTTCTGCACTAGTTGTTTCTGTATCTCTCTCTTCTATATCTCTGTGTGTAGAGTTTCGATGCTAACTCGAGAAATGCATTGGGGTTATACATCGCATAACTCTTCCCTTAAATTATACTTATTAATTATACATTCTTGATTTATTTGCTTATCCAGTTTCAAGTGAGTTAATTGGCTCATGATGATGAGATTGAATGTTTTATTCCATTTCTGTTGGAGGCTACGTACAATAACAACAGAGAGCACCCACACATAAATGTGATTTGGATTCGCCACTAAATATGAAATTATCCCATTGCTTTGGTGTCCAATTGGACTTTTGTCTCGCCCTTTTTAAGAGGTTCGCTTTTTGTCTTTTAATCAATAAAGGGAACACTTTTTTGGGAAACACGTATTGCTTCTGAGCACAGTTTACTTAAATCTTTTAATCTATCGATGATTTTCTTTTCGAATATTAAGTAATACCCGAAAATCTCTACCAAAAAATAATCGTGTTCTATCCGTCTCTTTATAAACATTAACTAAGTTCTTTCTAATACAATATTTTTTTTTATAACATCCATAAGGTTCGATGAAAATGGAATAACACGCTATGCTATTTTACGCTATGCTACATTTACCAGAATAGTGAGATTTTATAATAATGTTACACATTACCGCAGTAACTGGCTTTCCACCGGCCACTGTTCTTCACAATTCAACAAAAATAGAGAAATTTACAACTAGCAACATTTTACGTTCCATTCAAAGCATGTTGGTCATATTATCTGTATTGAGTGCATATGATGTATCAAATAGCTAATAAAAAGACTAATATTAAATAATGAATTAAAACTAAGTGTTCCAAAAACTCTTCAAATATATTCTTCAAATATAAATATTTTGGCATATACATTTGAAGTTTATATTAAATTGTGTTTATATTTTGGACTCTATATGATTTTGATTTTCGAATTTTCTAACAACAAAAAATGTGCAATGCTACTAAAATTAAATTTATAACACATTAAATTTAACTACTTAATACATGTAATTAAGTCGCCCGAAACGAATGTACGCTGTAGACTCTAGCTTTTCATTACAAAATAAAAAAAGAACAATCCTTTACGAGTTTCTACGTTACAAGCAGTGAACAATAATTACAACATTTAGCATAATTTTGTGCTAATATTATGGCAACTTGTTTGTGGTACATAATAATTTAAAGACCGTAAAAGCAAATTAAATATTTTATTCTTAAGATCGTAAGTGTAATGAGTACTAAACTTTGCAACATGCATTAGGATGTGCACCAATACGGACTAATAGGCAAAGAATTATTTAATATTGCTGTGTAGTTATTTTAATTGAGTAAACTTTGCAGAATGTAATTTAGAGTGCCTGTATGTAGGCACTTTTTAAGTTTGTAATTTATACCTTAATTCAGACATTGCAATATTCACCAAAATTATTTGCAACATTATTTTTCACTAATTTAATAACAATTTAGGAATTTAGTATATTTAGCGTTCATTAAGAAAGTCAATATAACATATTGTCACATATTTTTTACGGCGGAGGGTTGTTCTCTCCGACGTAACATGGGTGATAGGGGACTTTTATATGGGTTAGCCTAGCAATGCACTGCTCACATTTATAGGTACCTGAACTCCTTTGTTATTTCTTAACATATCACTTTAGTTTAACTACTTCTAGCAAAGTTATTAATTGAATGATTGCTGCGGAAACATCTGATCTAAATCCCCCAAGCTACCCCACTTAATTTAGAATAAAACACTAGGCGGGACCATCGCTAAGTTGGAAGTGCCGTTTAGATTTAGTTGTGTCTTTCGTGGCTGAGTAATTACTGATAACGTCAATACTTAACGATAGATATAAATCTTAGTAATTCAGGCAGGCAGTTTTAAACTTAATCAAATTGTATTCGTCGTTAAAACTGTTTACATGCAATCCAGCGACATGCTCATTCATTCACATACGTAAAATAAAGCAATCGACGCTTTGCAATTAATAAAATAAATCAACAGTTGAATAAAAGTGACTTTATGATTTGTCCAATTACATCAAAGGAAATGTTAAACTACGTACTTACAGATTTTGTAGCTGTACACAAACTATTTATTTATTATTTTATAGTAACACCATTTATGTAATGTAATTATTTATTTGTATTTCTTTTGAGTTTACCTTCATCAACAAACTTGTTACTAATTACACTCGACTTTACTTTATTCATAAAAATTATACTCAAATTAATTTGTCTGAATTATTCCCAAAAATATTAATTCTGAGTACCGCGCTACATTAGGCGACTTCATACCTCTACTGTTCCACTTCCACTTATCGAAATGCATATTTTTTGCCATTCTTAGTTTGTACACAATTAATACATTCTGGAATCTCCGCTATTCCCCTCTTCTGGTTAAATACATTGTCTATACTGCTGTCAGGTTAATTACATTTGATCGTAATTGGGCTCAATCAAATCAGATGTGCTTCTGGTACCAATACCAATAAATTCCACACAGCGTCCATTCATTTATTATCAATCAATTACCAGTTAAATTAATTTGTTAATTAATTTGGTCACTTACATACTGACATAGCGCACTTATCTTATTGTTATTACACGGCTCCTAACTTCCTCTAAGACCCCACCTCCTAAATATTCATTTAATCCGACAATTAGAACGCTAAACACCTAAGAAACACTCTAGTTCCTTCGAAACTAAATCTATTTCTATACTGTAATTCACAACTAATTAAGATTCTTTTAAAATGTATTCACGCTATATTTTACTTCATAAGTAGAAGCTTGAATGATTCTCTAAATGTTAATTACTACTTGCCGCACTTTCCACTAACGTACAATATGTTTACTGTTAACAACTCTTCACAAGGTCTAAGGGTTCTGAATTTCTTGTATCTTTTATACGTATTGCATGTTCAATCTTTCTAATCTCAAACTTAACAGTAACGTGGATAAACCTCCACGTTACAATTTCAAATTCTGAACCCTATAACTGTAGGTAACTATTTGCAAAGCGAAACATAAACGATAATGATAATCAAGAAACGGCTAATACCACGGTAGAAAAGAGATTAGAGTTGTCACAGTAAGGTTTAAAATCCTACCATGCTTAACATAGGTTGAAATACTCATTGTACTGGTAAGTGTTGTTTGGGATCCACTCTAGTGTCACGTAGTCTCCAAACAGCCAAAGCCTGAAAAACGCCAAACCATTTTATTCGACCCCAAATACCGTAGATTGAAAGTACCGACTTTATTAGTTATTTGTTGCTTGGGAATCGCAGTAGGGATCGTGACGGAAACACCATGTATTGGCATAAAAATTCTAACTATCTTGTATCCAAGTTGGTTGATTTAAAGCATGAAGGCAGAATATTAGCCAATTTCTATGCGGTCTAGGTTTGATAATGCAATTAACAAATTATAAGTAGATACTAATTGAATGAGATTTTCTGGCAATTTGATTGAGTAAAATGGTATTGAGTATTTATGAAGTTCCATTGATTGTTTTTAGTTCACTGCCTAGGAGGTAAAGATATATTAATTGCTCGCTAGTAGACTGTTGGACTGTACGTTTGCTGGATATACTGTGATGTTTGATAAATTTGTGTTTACGTGCCAACTGTAACTAAAATGTATAACCGAATAATCCAGCCATTAAAGGGAAATCTATTTGAATGTCCTTCAAGATGCGATTATATTATAAATTGCTATTTAGTGTAAAATTCTTATGTTGATGTAAGCTGAAATTATTGTTACTGATATTAAGGTTTACCTCATGTTCTGCCTACGTATCAGAGCTTATGGTGATTGTAAGAGGACAAAGTACCTTCAATTGATTGAATGGTTGTGAATTTTTGTAGTAACGGACTGAAGTTTCCTGGGGTGGTTAGTGCTTATATTGGCGACCACCTATTATTTAATGTGTGTTTTTGGCGATTGATTGTGATGTTGAGATTATATGTGCGACTTTTGATTGGTGGCCTTGGGCGATTTAATTGCAATTTCGAGATTTGCTGTCTGGTCTGAAAGTGTGAATTGTATTGGCAAGTTGTAAATTACATTTATATTACTTTGTTTACTATAAAAACAATGGAATTAAACACGAATTTTTCATAACATCTGAGATTACCGCCGTTGATTTTAGTCGGTAATCACATATCTGGCAATTTTTAATACTACATAAATTTAAAATTTTATTTTATAAATTATAAAACACATTTCGTAGATTACTCATACTAGAATTCAACACATATAAAGTCATTTGTTCTTTGAAAATTCACGCCTCGCTAGTGTAGTGATGTTAAACACCCGACCGGAAATTGGGAAAGTCGAATTATATTCCAGAGTGAGGTAAATTTTTTCAAAGACACAAAGAACTATATTAATTTCAATCATTATATTAATAACAATTAATTACATCGAGTGCCCATATATACTCATGAAACATCTACTCTATTAATTTAAATGTTATTTATATTGTTTATTGAAGCCTAGTCTGATCAACCTCAGCAAAACTAAAATTTGAAATAACAAATATGCAAAACACATTTCCGAATAAAAATCGTCATGCAAGTAAACGCTCTAATCCGCCTTTGCAACATCAATCGTTATTAACCTTCAAGCAAAAGCATATAACCTCCATAAAGTTACTTACACTTTTTGTTAGTACTAACCCACATACATAGACTTTTGAATGCATTAAAGCATTCGATGTGCTTTTTCTTTCTTATGTGTGTCGACACAGTACGTCAAATAAACTGTAACATGAAGAGAAGAGAAATATTTAAGTATCTGAACCCCCACAGGTAAAAAATAATTTAACAAATTTCTGCTATTCACACGTTTATGTTCTGAAATATTCAACACACTTTGGTGATCAGCAACTTGAGCTAAGTATTATTAAGATATGTAAACAGCATTTACTTTTTTCGCAGCAAGAAGAATTTTTAATTAAGTAGGTGTTATTTCGAAAATTGGAATGAAAAGGTATTTTAATAATTATTCGTAAAAATTGGGCAAGGTGGACACGTATTTCTAGCATAGGATTATAGCTGTTATCAACACCTTTTCTTATTCCAAATATAGGCGTAAGATCTCCTTGCATCGGACTATGAATACGACATTATGCTCATATTCTTCTTTATTTGATCTCCTTTTCTTCCAAAGGGCGCATACGTATTACAGTTTAGACATATGTTTCTAATATAGCGGAAGTGATGTTAGAGAAAGTCCTTTTTTGGTAACAGCATTGGTTGAATTCAGTTCATTATTTGTATTAGAGCAGAGGTGGGCAAATCTTTTAGCTGATGGGCGCCTTTTAAATTGTTTCTTACATTACGAGGTCAATTTTACAAGTTTCAAAAGCCGAATGTTTTAAACCCGAATAAAAGTTTATTGTGTAATTTAAAGACAGTTGTTGTAACATTAAGCTAAGATATTTATTTGTGTACAATTCTTATACAACATCACACAACGATATGAATAGACGTTTGTGTAAAAAGTTATAATATACAATATGAAAAAGATTTTTTTTTACAAAATGCATATTAATCTTATGTTTGATGATCCTCAATGTTCTCATCATCTCAATTTGCAAAATTGAGATGATGTGATGTGCCTGGGGGTCCTAGCACATCACTAACTGACAAAAACATTTTAAAGGTGAAGAAAATAGTTACGGACAGATATCGAATCTCTATCAAAGAAATTGCTGAAGATGGTGGCATTTCATTTGGCTCATATCAAGCAATTATTTCGTATGGTTTAGGCATGAGACGAGTGGCAGCAAAATTAGTTCACAAATTCTTAAATTTCACTCAAAAGTAGTCTCGAATTGACGCTGATGAATGAAATCAACGACAATCCAAAATTGCGCAAACAAATCATAACTGATGACTAAATATGGACCAATAGATATGATGTCTGAACAAAGGCCCTTCCTGAAGAGTCGAGGTCGAAAAAAACTAGCTAAGTTCGTTCGAATGCGAAGGTTTTTCTTCGACATCAATGGCACAGTGTACCGTGAATTTCCGACATTTGTACGGTCAATAAGGCGTACTACCTAGAAGTTTTGCGCCGTTTATATAAAGTAATCTGAAGAAAACGTCCGAATTTGTGGCGAGACAACTCCAGGTGGTTGCACCCGATAATGCATCTGTGCACACTTTGTTGCTTGTTCGTGAATTTTTGGCAAACACAATTCCGTTATAATTCCAAATTCTCCGTATTCACCCGACATGGCAGCCTGCAACTTTCTTCTATTACTAAAAATTAAACAGACGAAAGACCTATTACCAAAGATGAAAAGACCACTTTTTGCAGATATTCACTAGATAAAGACAAAATCCTAAAGCAGTTAACTTCCATAACAGAAATTGAATTACAAGCTTGTTTTAAGAAGTTGCAAGAAAGCTAGAAGAAGTATATTATGTCGGTTGAAGATTACTTTGAAGGGGACAATATTAATCTTTGAAGAATAAATAAAAATTATTCAAGAAAAATGATTAATTCCACGGATTATTTAATCACACCTCGTAATTTTCCATACATTGTTTGATATACAATTTTCCATACATTGATTAAACATTCTAGTGCCATATACTTACAGAATTATGTTAAAACAATATATTAACTTCTCGTAAAATATCACAATTGAAAGTTTCATATACAAGGTCCAATCCGCATGGGAAGCCCTGTCTAAAACAGAGCTAAAAGCCCAGAATCTTATACGATTTACTCATCTATATAACATATGTCAAGTAATTTTTCACTTTTCCGTATTTGTTCCACGTTTATCGCACAATTTTGCAAATCGAAATGTTACAACAATATGAACAGGCTCCAATAAAAATGTAGGTGGCAACCCCCTCAAAGGAAACAATTATGTGCTTCTAAAAATATTGTATAATGTACTCAACTATGTAGCATACGAAACAAATTTAAATCTAAATAGCACGCCTCCTCCTTCTTAAATACAGAACTAATGACTTCCGAAATATTCTATTTACTCATCTATATAACATATGTAAAGAAACTTTACAATTATCCATATGAGTCTAATGTAAAACGTTGTTTTCCGTTCAGAATCTTAGAGCAATGTATAGAGACTCCAACAAAAACAAATCAGGGAAAAACTGAATATGTGCAGCCAATATTCAGTTTTTCCCCGCATGGCGCCATGTGACCAGCCCACTGCCATGTCAAACTTGCCATTCGTTTCACCACGTCTATGATGGCCGTTCTACTTCTGATTTCCTCGTTCCGAATTCAGTCTCGCACACTGATCACCAACATCGCTCTATCGCTCGTTGGCACACCCGAAGTCTGTTTGCACTGCTCTTTCTGAGAGTCGTTATTTTCAGCCCGTACGTTGCAACGGACAAGCCACACGTGTTATATACCTTTCTCTTGAGCGTTATAGGAAGCTTTGGTTCTCGTAGGATGTAACTTAGTCTGCCCAAAGCTACCCAGTTCATGCCGATACGTCTCGTGGTCTCTTCTGATTGGTTGTTTATTTTTATAGGTTCATTTTCAAAGCTACTGCTTGCGAGGATTCTTTTAGTTCCTGCAGCTTCGAATTTACCCACGTCACCGCTGATAAGAACGAAAATATCAGCAAAACGGAGGTGGTTAAGGCAATTATCGTTGAGAGTAATACCTTTTCGCTCCCAGGATATGTTTTTAAATACGTCCTCCAATGCCAAGGTGAAGAGTTTGGGCGAGATGGTGTCGCCCTGTCAGACACTTTTCTTGATTTTGACCTTTCCTCTCATCTAGTTCTCCTCTATCCTTACTCGTAACGTATCGTGTTCCTAGATGTATTTAATTAGACTTGAATACCTGGAATCGATGCGGAACGTATCTATCGCTTCAAGCACCGCCCAAGTTTCGATCGAGTCAAAGGCTTTTTAATAGTCCACAAATGCCAGGTGTATAGGAATATTATACTGATTGCACTTCTCGGTCAACGTGGGCAGTGTTTGTATGTGATCAGTCGTGCTGAATCCTGTCCTAAATCCAGCCAGTTCTATGGGCTGGTAAAAGTCGAATTTCTGGGTAAACCGATTGGTTATAATTTTGGTCAGTAGCTTGTAGAATATGGGTCCGTAGTTCTCCATGTTCGCACGGTCAGCTTTGTTGAACAGCAAGATGACCACGGTGTTTTGCCATGCGTCCGGGATTTCGCCTTTCTGAAAACACCGATTTTAAGCCTCTTGTTTGTGATCCGATTCTCCCCTGGCGATTTACAGTTTTGTAGATGGTTTTTCGCTGCTCTCAGATCTGGCCCGTCAACCGCTTTTAACACTTGGGATTCCAGATTCTGGACTATTTGTTTTCCTGTTTTCGGCTGATCTGGGGTGAAATTGACTGATTCTATAGACTTTGGTAGAAGTTCTGGATAATCGCCGTGATCTAATCCCTCCTTCATGCTTCATCTTATGAATGATCAACCCTTTTGATAGCCCGTTGCGCAGAACCCTCATATTGCGGTTGTTTTCTATGGCATCCTTGATCATTTAAGTGTTACAGGATCTTTTGTCTCTTCTAATGACTTTCTTCATATGTTTATTTAGGTTCTTGTATTTCGACGAGTGTCTTTCTGTTTTCCTTCTCTCTTTGATCAGGCTCTCGACGTCTGGACTAACATCTTCCTGGTTTCTGCAATTTTTGCATCGAGCACACTTTTTGCATCTGTACAGATGCTGTTCGTAATTTTTGTGGATAACACATTTACCTTCCCGCCCCCTTAACTCCTCAGTTGGTTTTTTATCGATATGGGTGTTGGATTTGTCTTTTTTCCCTATCATCTCGTAAATTGTGGGTCGGATCTTTTTGCCTATCAAGCGCCTTCTCTCCTGACAAATATCTATTTGTAGCTTCGCTCTCACTAACTTGTGATCACTGCCAGTATCAAATCGCCTTAGAACCGAGACGTACATACATATGCGTTTTTCTGAGACCAAAACGTAACCTATTTCGTTCTTCACTGTATTATCTGGACTCATTCAGTTCCACTTTCTTTTGTGGTGTTTTCCGAAGGTCTTTAGGCATTACTTCCAATACCTGCTTAATTATACTAAATAATGGTTAAGTTTTGTTTTTCAAATAATTTGAGTTTGGGGTCCTAAATTGGTGATCTCTTAACACCTTAATATGGAAGGACCACCTGAGCATTTCGACTTATTATTATCATTATCATATGTATTGTTGAATACATGAACATATGTACCGACGTTCCTAAACGTTTGCGAGGAGCTCCATTTCACAGAAAGAAAAAAGCTTAAAAGTTGGGATTTGGTATGGCTCGAATCGTTTAGTTACGCATTTCCGAAAAAATATATTTTTTCGACTATTTTCTTTTTTCGTTTCATGCATTTTACGTGTTTGGATATAGGTTTATGGAATATCGAAACATATACATAGTGTTTTAGGAAATATATGAACTTTACACGAAATTTGTGCAAAAAAATGAAAAGCAAGAAAAAATTTGATGGCTGCATTAATCTCCGTAAAAGTAGGCCCTTACAGATTTTTTTTACTAGATTTTATGATGACAAAATAATAAAAATAAGTTGAAAGCAAGAACATGTTATGCCTATGCCAGGTACGTTGATACCGCAGGGGCAATTTGAAGAGAAAAGCCAAAACATTCAGTTTTGCTCAAGTGGCAGCCATTCCCTTGGCCTAAAGGACTATAATACGCTACATTTTATAAAAGCGAGTTAGGAAATCTCCGCCTTCTAACAAAAATATATACAGTGAAAAGTGATTAGCACCGCTTACATTAATAAAACCTAAATCTATAGTGTGGCCCGGAAAAGTAGCAGTGAATTTCTGTAGCAGTGCCCAATACAAGTTTATAATATGACAAGATGTAGGAGAATGGAAGATAAGCTCGACTAGGGCTGTGCTGTAATTGGAATGGATCATTTTGTAGAGGTGTCCCTCATACTAAACTTTGGCCATATCAAGGCAAAGCTTCGCTTGATTCCTTTCGTTGAACCCTTTAGTTGCTTGTTCGATTAGACGGAGGTTGTCATCTTTGCAGCGTGTAGTGAGTGTTGAAATATGAATTTAGTTTTCTATACCTTGTTTAGTTTTATATGCCGTTTCCTGTTGTTGGAGATTTTACTTCTGCTTCATCTAAAGGTATAGTTTTAAACGTACTCTAGTTAGTTCTAGAGCTGGTATAGTAATCTATAGTAAGCACTACTGTGTTATGGCCCAAACGTAGTTCTCCAGTTGTTGTAATATTGTAATTGATTGATATGTCTTGTATCAATGTCATATCTAAGGTGGATGCTAAATTGCGTTGGTTCTTGAGAGCCGACTACTATTATGTTGCGATTTTCAACATAACTGTCGAGTTTGCGTCCGTTAACTTTGACGGCCCTACTATTCCGTGATAGGTGCTTTCAGATCAGGTCGCCTGCTAATAGGTTTGTTACTAAACACTGAGTCGTCTAGCTCGTTTTCACCAAGAGTTGCTTGAGGACATTTGTATGCGAAGATAATGTTTATTTTGCTGTTTGAAGTAGATGTTATGGTAATGCCATTGCACTCAATGGAGCTCTGGTAGTAGGCAGCCCAAGAATTGCTGTGCTTACAACAGCTGCGGTTACTCTGTCCCTTCTGTATACTGAGTAATTGGGAATGCGCAGGTTCTAAATAGGATTGAGATGAGTTTCGTTGAGGAGCATTATGTCAATATTAAACATGATTATAAATTCTTTAAGTTCGCGTTTACTTTCTAGCATTCTGAAATGTTATCTTGGTGTAGTCTATTTTTCTGGTTTTATATTTCATAATTTGTTGAAGTTGTTTATCAAAGCGTTGAAATTGTTAATGCAGATGCCATTTGATCGGAAACTTTTAATAAAGTTTGCATGTCCCAAACATTTATTTCGATCGGATTGCTATTGTTCGTGCTTTGCGTTGTAGTCTGGGGTATTGGTGAATTTACTACAGCTGGTTTCGTATTTCTGTGGGAATAGACTGCACCAGCAAAGCTATTCCTAGGGTACGTTTCATTGCTGGTAGTAGCTGATTTTGTTCTAGGTCGGAGTTCGGAAGCCGTCATAATTTACTGTGAGAGGTCAGCCATAGTTGGCACAGTTGGCAGTTATAGTTTTGGGTTTTTTACACTCATGCTTCCAGTGAGCGCGACCGCATTTAACACATTTAGGCTGAGCCGTACAGCAATTTTGAGAATCCGAAACTAGGCGAAGTACAAAGTCAAGTGCAATAAAGCTTATTATAGTGCAAGTCCTGCCTCCCAGACATGAGACAAACATAAGATCATTTTTACATGTACTTGGCACTATTTGGCTCGACTACAGATGCTGGCAGTAAAAATGCTTCCATAACACCAATTTAATCTAAATTTTCAAAGAATTAATAGAGATTAATCAGCCACTACACGCAATGTTTACGTAGAAAAACTGATGAAAAAAATGACAAAAGACGATTTTCGTGCAGCTTGGAAGAACTTAGTTACGGCACCCGAATAAACTATTTATCTTGACGTTTTGTCTCTGTATTAGATATTTTTTTGTATTTAGTTTCACCGTTTTCAATTAATGATAATTAAATTAAAAAATCTGCACAGCAATTATCTATCATCTGTTAAATGAATTATTCATAGTAATTTTGCATAATAGGGACACACTATATATGTACACATAAGCGTACAAACCTTTAAACATACAAGCTGCGTACTTATGTGACAGAAACGTCTGGCATCATTAGGAAACTTTTAAAATGGGAATTTTTCTATGCGATGCGAAACGAAATGGCCCAAAGGGAATCGAATGAGTGATACGTTCCTCTAACTGATGTATTTCTAACTTTCCAGTTCTGTCTAGCTGCAAGTTTTCTTTTGTCTGCTGCGCTAAAAGAAATTGATAGGTTTCGTTTGTACTTTTAAGAAAAAAAGTTTTAAAGTGTAAATTGATCAAGAATATGTAACAATATTATCTCCAAACACGTATTGTACATTTAAATTTCTTCGAATTGATCAATATTCCCATACCAAAGACTCCATCTTTTGTTTTCTAAACTTCCTGTCTTATAATAATTAAAAATCTATCAACAACACTTAGCTAAATTTAATTTTTAAATGATATATTTGGAGATCACTATATACATGGACACGAGTTTAGTAAGAAACTTTACGACTTTTCGTATACTGAGACGCTTATATCGGGGAAACGTTGAATATAATAGCTACGTTTTTACAAATTTTATGTTTAATTAAAACAAACGTGTTTGGAGAGTCGGTCTCTATATTGAAGTCACAAAGCGGTCGTAAATTCCTTAAACAAACAACGGTGTGCATTTCTTTATTTCATATTTTATTTCTAAGCACAGTGTGTATCAACGGAATATATGTAGTTTACGTTGAGGTAAATGTGTTTACCGCACTATGGTCTTATCAATAATGGAATTATCTAAAAATTTAATAAATTACGCATTAAAGTAATTTGCTTTCGTTCTGGAAGGAAATTCGATGTTACTGATATAAGAGTGGAATTTTTCAAAAAACAATTACCGCATACTTGAAAACAGCTGCCATCGAAGATTTCTGGGCTTCACATTGCATCAAAGAAACCCACAGGTTTCAATTAAATGATTGCACTTTAACTATTTATTATTCAGTTAAAATATTTTAGCTTTCAGCTAAAATATCGAGATTCGTTGTACCAATTGTGAAGCAAGGATGAAGAGATTTATCATTTACATGCGATGACTGAACTCAAATTTGAATTTGAATCACAGTAACTTGAAATTATTTCCCGTTTTCATATTCTGTTTCTTACCGTATAAAAATATACATATAATTATATTAAATTTAAGGTCTGTACTTGGTTATATATCAGACACTGTGCAACAATATTTACGGAAATGTCAATACTTACATATCTTAAAGAAGATTTATATTCTATTAAAATCAGAAATTCTCTATTGACAATACGAACAGTTACTTTGGTGGCTCGCTAAGAGTAGGAATACCACGTCTTAATAATGTCTTAACAATTCTATTATGAAGAAATAATAATCTTTGTCAAACATCAGTCATATATTGGCACAAATATATTTGGAATGGGTTGTAATGCAGAATGCTCATTCTGTGAATAACAAAATAAAAACTGATAGTGATTTTCTAGTAATAGACAGTGAATGTGAATGTAAATTATTACTTTTACATAATATATCTATATTAAAAACTAAAACATAAAAACAGTTTACGATTTAGCTGATGTTGAATTAAAAAATATCTTTGGATACATAATATTCAGAAGAATCAATGGAAAACCAAACAATTGCCCTCTGGAAACTTCTGCGACAATTAAGAAAAACCAGAGCAAAACACGCCCATTCGATCAGACAAAACCATAGCATTTGAAGACATAGACTAAGCAGAAATCCTGGCAGAACATTTCCAACAAAAATTTATAGAAACTTGAGTAACAATAATGGAAGCCGTTTAAAAATCATCGCAACAAAATAAATAGCAATAATGTACCAATTACAGAAATCATACCATTCAAATAGAAACAATAAAACACCATATAGCAAAACTCAATTTTAAAGAAGCGCCCGAAGACAATGAAATACCAAACCAAGCCACTAAACTATAACCGGAGAAGGTAATAAAACACATAACAAAATAGATGCATCATCATCAATCAGCCCATATTCGTACACTGCTGGACATAAGCCTCCCTTGATTGCTTCCACATTTTCCTCTTCTGTGCCTCCTGTATCCAATTTGTGTGGATACATTTAATATCATCGGACCATCTAGTTGGTGGTCGTCCTCTGCT